>JAGFNQ010001328.1:365897-391958 GCA_024364735.1 Boesenbergia rotunda | reverse complement strand
CGCCTTATGATGTAATCATTTACTTTAATAAATGAATATTCACTATTTGAGTGTACATATTTGTGTATTTGATTGAGATCTTAAACTCATTCACTGAATGTCCGCAATACAATTCACAGCATGAGAGAATTTGTGATGTATTCACAACTAGTGATTATCTCTACATGTGCAATTGTGAAGTATTGAAATTTTCCCTAGTCGATGAATTGATAAATACGGACACTATCAATTCTGTTGAGACTAGCATGGGTTATTCTCTAATCAGTTGATTCTCACTGGCTGGTGACATTGGGATGTCCGGAGATAAACATGAATGCTAGTTAAGGGAACTAGTTCATTGAAGTGACTGGCTGTAAAACTTCATATGGTGATCTACATATAGATATGTCAATGAAGTTCTTACTACAGCTTAAGTGCGATGTTCCTTTGACTTGCGGTGTTCAAGTCATCTTGGTCATGAAGACTTATACTTTGACATCTTAAGCAAGCATCTCCAAGGAGGTATGGACCCAGGATGATTGGGTATAAGCCGAAGTGCCCGAAGATGTTTGAACAGCCTACAAAGAATTCACCACTCCTTGCGAGGAGATGTATACCCAAGGCCTATCGTCAGATTATTACTCGAAGTCTCTGGCCAGAGCATCACATGATCTGAGTATGAATATCTCAGATACATGAGAGTAATTAGTATCCGTTGGACGAGAAAGACATTGCTTGGGCTAGGTGTGACGTAGTCAGCCTAGTGGGGACTGACACACATAAACCATGTCGTGAACCAAGTGGGTATAAGATAGTGAAGGGAATGAGGCACGATTCATTAGAGCTGCTAAAGGATTTCAGAATAATTTCTAAGGTCAACCGTTGATCTTTCGATTAATTGGGGATCATGATGTACTACTAGGTGCCACTCATGATCGTTCTATAATTGGTTAATTATAGATGGCCAACATAAATCAAAAGCCTATTTAGTCACACGCACTACGAGTAAATCGAGGGATTTAAAACGAGTTGAAAATTAGATTTTCCGATCAAGAGAGATAAGTCGAATATGAATTAATCAGAGACGCATCGAAAGCATAAAATGGCTAAGTCTTTTGAAGACTTATTGGACGAATTAAATGAGTTTAATTCGTATAGTTTTAGCTTGGATTTGGCCGGCCAAAGAGGGTCCCCACCCTCTTTGTTTGGTCGGCCACAACAAAAGGGGAAAACCGAATTTTTTGTTCAAATTATAAAGTAAACCGAGCGTGGTTTGTTTTATAAAATTATGGATAAAGAAATTTATATAAAGAAATTTATATAAATAAATTTATATAAAGAGATTTATTTTTCATGGAAATTAAAACGAACCATGGATTGGTTTATTTTATTTTATAAAATCAATAATAGATTGATTTACCATGATAAAGAAATTTATATAAAGAAATTTATATAAAGAAATTTCTTTCCATAAGAAAAGGGAGACATGGTTGTTTTTATCATAAATTAAATTATGATAAAAACTTGGCATGATGGAATAATTCATAGAAAAATTTATATGATAAATTTCTTATGAAAATTTACTCCATAAAAAGGAGACTTGGCGATTGAGAGGCTACTATATAAAGGAACCAAGGCAAGGCTTGGAGATTAATCTAAGAGATCTAGAAATAAGCCCTCTCTCTCTCTCCTTCTCTCCCTCTCCCTCCTCTAGTGCCGCCGACCCTAAAAGGAGGACCCCTTTGTTGTCGTGAGCTTCATCCACCAAGCGTCTGCCGAAGAAGAAGAAGAAGCGGGCGCAACTTCTTCCTTCCTCCCGGAATCTTGATTTAGTTCTTGGTTTGGTGGTTAGTCTTCCCATCTCTCTCTTGGTATTCTTGTCGTGCCTTTGGAGAATCTAGTAGTTCTTGTCGGCACGAAACTCGTGGCTTTGCGAAGTCTTCCCGAAGAAAACTCGGCGTGGACGCGAATAGAGGCGGAGCTTCCAAGGGACGCTTACGGTTGGATCTCGTCCCTTCCTTCGAGTTACGCGAGGTATTAAGTAAATTAGTTTACTTTCTGCAAAATTTTAATATATGATCATGTCTACACAATATAAGGTTGCATGCTTAGATATGTGGTTAAATAATTTGAGAAATTATTTATGCTAAATCTTCCGCTGCACATAATAAATTTAAAAATTACGAACCCGCATCCATGTCAACATGCACCCCGGTCCCAACAGTGGTATCAGAGCCGGTTAGTGTTCGACATAATCATATAATTGTTTTGCGGAAAACTTTGTCATGATCTCAATTTTGGAAAATTTTCCAATTATGGAAACTTTCCAATTATGATAAATTTTAGATTTAGGAATTTCAAAGTTTGGAAATCCTCTTGAAATTTCGCAAACTTTTGAAATATCGTAGTTTCTGAAATTTTATGATGATTGTGAAAACTTTCCATTTTTGGAAACTTTCTAATTTTGGAAATTTCCTATTTTGGAAATTTTCCAATTTTGGAAATATGTAAGTTTTCTTTGTACCAGAAACTTACAATTATTCTGAAAACCTATTATGGAAATCTCGCAATTTTGGGCACTTTCTTTCAAGAAAGTCTAGACAAATTTATGGATCATTAATTGACAATTAAATTCGAATTGGTTTTAAATTATTAACAAAATTCTTTACTTTGGGGAGTGCCTCGGGGAGCCACCCAAATTAAAGTTAGTTGTTGTAATTTAATTTCCCATTTTGAATAAAATTGTCATGTTTAATTTGGCTACGCCTCGGGGAGCGGGCTAAATTAGATTTACAATAAATTTCTTTTCTTTGGGTATCTGAGCCTCGGGGAGCCACCCAAAGAAAATAATTTGTTGTAATTAATTAGTCCATAAATAAAATATATAATCAAATCTTGAAAATTTTGAGGTGATTCTCAAATGATAATTTCCTTATTAGATTTAAGAGGTGATGTTGTTGTCTCCAAAATTAATTAGAAAATTGTTTCCTATAGAGTTTTCTTAAATAAGATTTTCATGAAAATAATATGTCGTTGAATTAAGGGAATCTGTCTCTTAATTTAATAAGATTTGATTTAGAGAAATCAAAGTCTTAAACATATTATTTTCGAAATTGATTATGACAATTTAGGAAATTGTTTCCCAAAACAATTCCATGAATAAAGTATGAAATTAGAATTAGGAAATCTGGTTCCTAATTCAATTAATGAGGCTTGATAAATTAAGTCACATACATACTTTATTAAGGAAATCGTTAGTACATGACATAATTATATGTCATGAATGTGCTTAGAAAAAAAGGATGAGACCCAAAACCCCTTACAAAATATTAAGGCCAACACCTTCCATTAATATGGTTAGAACCGGAGTTTTGTTTCTCGTTTGGGTTGATGAACACATCCATGCCCGGCTTGAACCTCAACATGTTCAAACCATGGAATTAGTTTATGATTAATATAGTTAGAGTCAAAGGTCAATCCTTAGTTTTGGTTGTTGGACACATCCAAGCCTGACTAAACGGTTGAATAAGCTCCAACCATATTAAAATTATTTCTTGATTAATGGGTCAGCCTTAAGCTTAGAGCATCGATTTATTGTGCCACAGCCAAGGTCGATGTAAAGAGAGGTGTAGTTGGGTGCTATATATATTGTTGCATACTTGTTATTGAGTTAACAACCCAATAATTTATGCTAGCATTCAATTAGTTGATAGCATAAAGTGATAGTTACATATATGTGATATGTAATCGGTATAATTACCTACCTTCGTAGCTAAGAATAACTTGATGGCCACAGTCATGGTTGTTCTTATCTATGGTTGGATATCAACCTATTTGGAGATGTTCCTACGATCTCCCGAATTGATAAAAAGGGTTATTCAATTCGAAAAATAAATAGGATTTAATTAATATATGTTGATGCATTCTTAATCATTCTTCTCACATAAGCTCAATTTGTATTTCTAGGATAATCACTTGATCATGTCGTCTCTGAATTTGCGTTCCATTTTGGACACCAATAAGCTGACTGGGCCAAACTTCATGGACTGGCTTCGAAACCTGAGGATAGTCCTCAAGGCAGAAAAGCTTGCTTATGTCCTTGAATATCAACTTCCCAACCGTCCTCCAGAAGATGCAACTCCAGACCAGTTAGTGGCCTATTAGAAACATGTGACCGATTCTGAACTTGTGAGTTGCATCATGCTAGCCGCTATGGTACCTGAGCTGCAAAAGCAGCATGAGCATATGTATGCTTATACCATCATCTTCGATCTTCATGAGTTATTTGACGAGCAGGCGAGATCCGAAAGGTTCGAGGTCTCCAGACTCCTCTTCACCTCTAAGATGCAGGAAGGCACTTCTGTCTCACAGTTTGTGTTGAAGATGTTGGGGTACATTGAGTGACTGGGCACACTCGGTTTTGCAATGGATCATGAATTAAGTATTGACTTAATTCTGCATTATTTGCCCAAAAGTTATACACAATTTGTGATGAACTATCGGATGAACAAGCTGGAGACTACCATTCCTGAGTTGCTCAACCTGTTGAAGACTATAGAGCCTTCTGTGAAGCAGGACCAGAAGACAGTACTGTTAGTTGGTTCCTCGAAGAAAGGTTCTAAGAGGAAGGCCAAAGAACAGAATAAGGGAAAGAAGAAAAAGGCCAAAAAGACTGAAAAGACCCCAAAAGGCACTTGCCATCACTGTGGCAAGGAGGGTCATTGGCGAAGAAACTGCAAGGTTTATCATGAGTCCTTGAAGAAGAAGGCATCCGATGCCCCATCCTCTTCAGGTATCTTCATTATTGAATGTCACTCTATTTCCTCAACCACTTGGGTACTTGATACTGGGTGTAGCTCACATATATGTAATGACATACAGGGGCTAAGGAATAGAAGAAGACTTGTCAAGGGAGAAGCGAATTTGCGAGTTAGAAATGGAGCAAAGATTGCTGCTGTTGCCATCGGAACATATTTGCTAAAGCTCCCTACTGGACTTGTCTTAGAGTTGGATAATTGTTATTTTGCTCCTTCGTTAATAAAGAACATTCTATCTATTTCATGCTTGAATGAAAAGGGTTATCATTTAACTTTTAGTAACAATTGTTGTAACATAACTTTAAATGGTGTTCTTTATGGGACCGGAACTTTGTGCAATGGTATCTACACGTTAGATTTATCCGGTGACATTTTCAATATCGAAGTTAGCAACAAACGTGCTCGAATAGATAATCAAATAGACTCCTATACGTGGCATTGTCGCCTTGGCCATATAAGTAAGAAATGCATGACCAAATTACACCGATGTGGAATTCTGGAATCATCTAAACCCGGTTCATTTGATACATGCGAATCATGCTTAAAAGGCAAGATGGCCAAATTACCCTTTTCCAAAAAAGGTAATCCAGTGGGAGAATTGCTTGGTCTAATACATACTGATGTATGTGGACCAATGTCAACTCTTGCACAAGAAGGCTATAGCTACTTCATTACCTTTATCAATGATCACTCACGATTCGGGTATGTGTTCTTAATGAAACACAAATCTGAAGCTTTTGAGAAATTCAAAGAGTTCAGAAATGAAGTAGAGAAACAGCTTGGCAAAAGTATTAAGATACTTCGATCCGATCGGGGTGGTGAATACTTAAGTCAAGAGTTTCAAGATTATCTTAGGGACAATGGGATATTGTCTCAATGGACTCCGCCATATACACCACAGCATAATGGTGTATCTGAAAGGCGTAACCGAACCTTGATGGACATGGTTAGATCCATGATGAATCATGCAACTCTTCCAAAATCCTTTTGGGGCTATGCGCTCAAGACAGCTATTTACTTGCTAAACAGAGTCCCGACCAAGGTAGTCTCTACTACTCCATATGAGACGTGGAATAGTAAGAAACCTCACTTACCTCACCTTAAGATATGGGGTTGTCCTGCTTATGTGAAGCGGACTGTATCAAACAAATTGAATGCTAAGTCTGATAAATATCTATTTATTGGATACCCTAAGGAAACCAAGGGTTACCAATTCTATCATCCCTTGGAACAAAAAGTGTTTGTTTCAAGGCATGCTGTGTTTCTAGAAAAAGAATTTCTTTTACAAGAAAACAGTGAGAGTAATATTGAACTTGAAGAAGTTCAAGAAACTCCAATAGACATTAAAGAGACACCTAGTCTAGACCCACAACCGAGAACTCATGATGATGAGCTATCAGTTGAACCTAAAACAACACCACCTCTTCGTAGGTCTGATAGGACACGCAATATTCCAGAGAGATACGGATTTCTCATAAGTGAATCGAACGACGTGTCATTCATTAGCGATGATGAACCTATCAGTTATGATGATGTTCTGAAAAGTTCAGAAAAGGACAAATGGATTGAAGCCATGAAGTCGGAAATAGATTCCATGTACGAAAATCAAGTATAGGACTTGGTTAACCCACCTGAAGGGATTAAGCCCATAGGGTGCAAGTGGGTTTTCAAGAAGAAAACTGACATGGAAGGTAATATTGTTACCTTTAAGGCTAGACTAGTGGCAAAAGGATATCGTCAGAAACAAGGAATTGATTATGAAGAAACCTATTCGCCAGTAGCTATGCTTAAATCCATTCGGATGCTCCTGGCCATAGCAGCTCATTATGATTATGAGATATGACAAATGGATGTGAAATAGCTTTCCTTAATGGAAACCTGCTTGCGGATGTATACATGATACAACCTGAAGGTTTCACATCGGTTGATAAAACCAAAATATGCAAGCTTCGACGATCCATATATGGACTGAAGCAAGCATCCAGGAGCTGGAACATCCGTTTTGATGAGACAATCAAAGAGTTTGATTTCTCACAAAATCCTGACGAACCTTGTGTGTACAAGAAGGTTAGTGGGAGTGCAGTCATATTCCTAGTATTATATGTCGATGACATATTGCTTATAGAAAATAATATATCAGTCTTACAGTCGGTTAAAATTTAGTTGTCCAAAACTTTCTCCATGAAAGACCTAGGAGAAGCAACCTATATCCTAGGGATTAGAATCTATAGAGATAGATCAAAACGGTTGCTTAGTCTTTCGCAGTCTACATATATAGACAGCGAGCTAAAAAGGTTTAGCATGTCGGAATCCAAGAAAGGTTACCTTCCCATCAGGCATGGGATCAACCTTTCAAAGTCTATGTGTCCGCGCACAGAAGACGAGAGGATTTGCATGATAAGATTCCTTATGCATCCGCGATATGATTTATCATGTATGCTATGTTATGTACTAAGCCTGATGTATCGTATGCTCTGAGCGTCACAAGCAAATACCAGTCTGATCCAGGAATGGATCATTGGGCGGCTGTCAAGACAATCCTTAAGTACTTAAGAAGAACTAAGGATGTGTTCCTAATATATGGAGAAGGAGATATGATAATACGTGGGTATACAGATGCCAGTTTCCAGACAAATAAGGATGACTCCAAATCTCAGTCTGGATACGTATTTACTTTGAATGGAGGTGCAATAAGTTGGAAGAGTTCCAAACAAGACATCGTACCGGATTCTACTACGGAAGCGGAATATATTGCAGCTTCGGAAGCAGCAAAGGAAGCAGTCTGGATCAAGTAGTTTGTCTCAGAACTTGGTGTGGTTCCAACTATTGATGAAGCAGTGCCGGTTTACTGCGACAATAATGGAGCTATTGCACAAGCAAAGGAACCAAGGTCTCATCAGCGATCCAAACATGTGTTTCGCCGCTATCATCTGATTAGAGAGATTATAAGTAGGAATGATATACAAATTGAGAAAATTCCCACTGAAAGGAATTTAGCGGATCCTTTAACTAAGGCCTTGCCTCAAAGAAAGTTTGAGGGTCATGTTAGAGCTTGTGGTATTGGATACCGTAGCGATTGGCATTAGTCCAAGTGGGAGTTTGTTAGTAATATGAGAGAAGTGTCCTAAGGCAATCGCCTTATGATTGTAATCATTTACTTTAATAAATGAATATTCACTATTTGAGTGTACATGTTTGTATATTTGATTGAGATCTTAAACTCATTCACTGAATGTTCGCAATACAATTCATAGCATGAGAGAATTTGTGATGCATTCACAACTAGTGATTATCTCTACATGTGCAATTGTGAAGTATTGAAATTGTCCCTAGTCGATGAATTGATAAATACGGACACTATCAATTCTGTTGAGACTAGCATGGGTTATTCTCTAATCAGCTGATTCTCACTGGCTGGTGACATTGGGATGTCCGGAGATAAACATGAATGCTAGTTAAGGGAACTAGTTCATTGGAGTGACTAGCTGTAAAACTTCATATGGTAATCTACATGTAGATATGTCAATGAAGTTCTTACTGCAGCTTAAGTGCGATGTTCCTTTGACTTACGGTGTTCAAGTCATCTTGGTCATGAAGACTTATACTTTGACATCTTAAGCAAGCATCTCCAAGGAGGTGTGGACCCAGGATGATTGGGTATAAGCCGAAGTGCCCGAAGATGTTTGAACAGCCTACAAAGGATTGACCACTCCTTGCGAGGAGATGTATACCCAAGGCCTATTGTCGGATTATTACTCGAAGTCTCTGGCCAGAGCATCACATGATCTGAGTATGAATATCTCAGATACATGAGAGTAATTAGAATCCGTTGGACGAGAAAGACATTGCTTGGGCTAGGTGTGAAATAGTCAGCCTAGTGGGGACTGACACACATAGACCATGTCCTGAACCAAGTGGGTATAAGATGGTGAAGGGAATGAGGCACGATTCATTAGAGCTGCTGAAGGGTTTCAGAATAATTTCTGAGGTCAACTGTTGATCTTTTGATTAATTAGGGATCATGATGTACTACTAGGTGCTCTCATGATCGTTCTATAATTAGTTAATTATAGACGGCCAACATAAATCGAAAGCCTATTTAGTCACACGCACTACGAGTAATCCGAGGGATTTAAAACGAGTTGAAAATTGGATTGTCCAATCAAGAGAGATAAGTCGAATCTGAATTAATCAGAGACTCATCGGAAGCATAAAATGACTAAGTCTTTTGAAGACTTATTGGACGAATTAAATGAGTTTAATTCGTATAGTGTAACGACCCGGAAAATTCTCTCAATATTTTCTTCAAAATATTGATCATGTCTAGATAATTTTCTGAGGGACCTAGAGATATTAGTACGAACCTTAGCCTAGAAATCCATGATTTTTCTCATGTAAATTGAGAAACTAAGTACTAATGGGCCTTATATGGGCTTTCTAGTACCATGATTATTGGTAAATTTTAGGTAAAAATTTATAGAAATATAAAGGGATTTTAATGAGAAATATTAACATAATTATGGGGGAATTTTTAGAGGATTTTCGGAATTTTGGGGAAAATAATAGAAATTAAAAGGAAAAATAAAATAAAAATAAGGTGCATAGACCAAGGATTGAACCTTGGACCTCTTGTACAACCATGCATGCTCTAACCAACTCACCTAGCAAGGGAATGTTATGAGGGAATGAAATGGAATTTGGTTAACGCTTAAGGGAAGATGAAGAGACACCATGACTCTTCACTTACCATCCTTAATGTGTTATAAAGAGGGGGAATGGGAGTTTCTTTCTTCCTCCTTCTTCATCCTAGCCGAAACCCCATGAGGGGATTCTCCCTTGGAAAAAGTTCCACCAAGGCTTCATCTCCATGATCTAAGGTTTTCACAAGAGTACAAGGGCTAAGGGTGGTCAAGAGGGAACAAGACTTCCATCCTTCTCTCAAATCTAAGGTTTATAATCAAGATCAACCAAGGTAAGACTCCCTCACCTGTGGTATAATAGTTCCTTATGATTTTCATGATTTTTAGCATAATATAAGGTTTGATGTTGGGTTTTGATGTTGAGAAAAAGCATGTTTAGACCCTTATGACTTTCGGCCACCAAGGTTTTGGGGTCCATGATGATGTTAAAAATCTTGATTATGCTTTCTAAGGTGTTCTCATGATGTTTAGGGAATAAATATAATTTATGGGAATTTTTGGAGTACCCTAAGACCCCCTTAGGATGGGGTACCATTATAGGGATTTTCATGACTAGAGTTGGATTTAACCCTTCACTCATGTATCTTGTGTACCCTTATGGTACAAAGGGAGGAGGAAGGGATTTATGTGAAATTTTTACAAGGTTTTGTGACCTTATGGGGTTCGGCCAAGAAGAGCCTAGGGCCAAGGGTTAGGGGCTTACCTCAAGTAAGGGCCCTAATGACCCTATGGTATGGTATGGTGAATGTTTAATGGTTGATTGGGGATGTTAATGGAATTTTTCCATGCACCCATGTCTTATTAGGTTTCGGCTAGCCCTAGGAAGGGGACCTAAAGGTTAGGGTTAACCCTAATCATGAGCCCCAATGGCGTCCTATGGACTCATAGATGATGTATGGTTGTTCCTTTACCTTATGCTATCTTACATGTTTATGGAATTGATGAAACTCCTCCCTATAGGGTTCGGCCCAGCCATGTATCTAGGGTTTGGGATGGAGTTAGGGTTCAAAGAATGATGGTTTATGTTTACCATGAAGTGTATATACATATATGTAGGTTCAAGCATGTGGTAGAAATCATGTTACCTATAACCCTAACCTCAAGCACCATGTTTTATGTTTGTATGGTTATGATTTGGATGCCATGCTTAATAGGGTTATTTATGAATGTCTTATGTTTTATGCCATGCACTTGGATGGTAGGTAGCATGTTTATGGAAGTCCTACCTATGTATGCTTATGTTATGTAGAGAACCATGCTATGTTATATGCTCATGTTATGTTAAGAACCATGCTATGTTATTGTGTATGCTCATGATATGAATGATGCCATGATAAGTATGTTAGGTTTATGTTCAAGATAAAAATGATGCCACGATAAGTATGTTAGGTTTATGTTCATGATAAGAATGATGCCACGATAAGTATGTTAGGTTTATATTCACGTTAAGAATGATGCCATGATAGGTATGTCCTGTTCATGTTCATGATAAGAATGATGTCATGATAAGTATGTTATGTTTATGTTCATGATAAGAATGATGTATGTCATGTTTTACGAAGGATGATGCATGCCATGTTTTATGAATGATGATGCATGTCATGTTTTTACGAAAGAAGATGCATGCCATGTTATGAATGAAAGATGATGCTTATGTCTTTAAGGCATAAATATGCTAAATGGCACGGTCGATGGTCGACGGTACGACGGTCGTGAGGACCGGTAAATGGGTCGGTAGACGGGCCGAGCCGTAACAAGTTATGCTATGTTAAAGATGCCATGAATATCTTATGAATGATGAAGCATGTAAAGTATTTTACTTTATGAATGGGCTTGTACCGGACCGAAGTATGGGTCCAAGGGATGGGCACCTTAAGAACGCCCCGGTTCTGGACTACCGACTATGCTGTCCATGGTTCTGGCACTACCGAAGCTGTGCAACAGGGATGGGCACCTTAAGAACGCCTCGGTTCGGGGACTACCGACTTTGCTATCCTTACCCTAGTAGGTCGAGGCTAGCTACCTCGTATTTACTTAGGGATGCGCGCTTATGATGTATGTATGGGATACAAGCCAGGGCCCAATGATATGATGATTATGTTTAAGCATTTAAAGTATGTTTTTAAAAGTTAAGCATCCTTATGTATATGCATTCCACTCATGCATTCATTCATGTTATGCATTATGCTATGCTAATAAGATTTTATGCTTACGCTTCATGTTAAAAAAGATGCATGAGATTAAATGATCTATGTCATGATTATGTTAAGAAGATGTTCACATGCTATGATAGGAAGTATGTCTATGTTTAGGCCATACAAGTTGGTTTACACCTTATAGACATGTTTATACCATGTAGTATGCCATGTCAAGAATGCTTAGAATGTTTACTATGTTTATGTTTATGCCATGTATCATGTCATGCTTAGAATGTTTACTATGTTTATGTTTATGCCATGTATCATGCCATGCTTAAGAATATTTACTATGTTTATGTTTATGCCATGTATCATGTCATGCTTAAGAATGTTTACTATGTTTATGTTTATGCCATGTATCATGTCATGCTTAGAATGTTTACTATGTTTATGTTTATGTCATGTATCATGCCATGCTTAAGAATGTTTACTATGTTTATGTTTATGCCATGTATTATGCCATGCTTAAGAATGTTCACTTATGTTTATGTTCATGCCATGCTATGTATTTGATAAGTGATGCAAGATGTTATGTTCTAAGTAGAGCACCAAGTATGTTAATGATTCATGTGCTCATTATGAGATGATGAATGGATTTTGTGAGTAGGAAAGAGTCTTACTAAGCCTGTGTGCTTATAGTCTTATTTCCTTATATCGCAGATCATTCAAGGGGACAATGATGGAAGCAGCAGGAGGGCAAGAACGCATGTGTGTGGTAGTGACTTGGCCCAGGAAACCATATGTTGACCGTTTATGTTAGAACCTTACTTTGGTTACTTATATGCTTGAATAATGACTTATGGAACTCTATGATGTGATGTTAAGTATGATATGATGTGATGCTTAAGTTTGAAGTCAATATGTCAAGGTTCCCATGTCATTATGTTAAGAATGGTAGTAGGGCATGTATGTGTAAGTCTTAAAGTTATTCCGCTGCCTTATGATGTCTACATGCCCTAAGTATGTTGACGTAACGCCGCTTTATGAAAAAAAAAGCGGGCGTTACATATAGTTTAGCTTGGATTTGGCCGGCCAAAGAGGGTCCCCACCCTCTTTGTTTGGCCGGCCACAACAAAAAGGGAAAACCGAATTTTTTGTTCAAATTATAAAATAAACCAAGCGTGGTTTATTTTATAAAATTATGGATAAAGAAATTTATATAAAGAGATTTATATAAAGAGATTTATTTTTCATGGAAATTAAAATGAACCATGGATTGGTTTATTTTATTTTATAAAATCAATAATAGATTGATTTACCATGATAAAGAAATTTATATAAAGAAATTTATATTAAGAAATTTCTTTCCATAAGAAAAGGGAGACATGGTTGTTTTTATCATAAATTAAATTATGATAAAAACTTGGCATGATGGAATAATTCATAGAAAAATTTATATGATAAATTTCTTATGAAAATTTATTCCATAAAAAGGAGACTTGGCGATTGAGAGGCTACTATATAAAGAAACCAAGGCAAGGCTTGGAGATTAATCTAAAAGATCTAGAAATAAGCCCTCTCTCTCTCCTTCTCTCCCTCTCCCTCCTCTAGTGCCGCCGGCCCTAAAAGGAGGACCCCTTTGTTGTCGTGAGCTTCATCCACCAAGCGGCTGCCGAAGAAGAAGAAGAAGCGGGCGCAACTTCTTCCTTCCTCCCGGAATCTTGATTCCGTTCTTCGTTTGGTGGTTAGTCTTCCCATCTCTCTCTTGGTATTCTTGTCGTGCCTTTGGAGAATCTAGAAGTTCTTGTCGGCATGAAACTCGTGGCTTTGCGAAGTCATCCCGAAGAAAACTCGGCGTGGACGCGAATAGAGGCGGAGCTTCCAAGGGACGCTTACGGTTGGATCTCGTCCCTTCCTTCGAGTTACGCGAGGTATTAAGTAAATTAGTTTACTTTCTGCAAAATTTTAATATATGATCATGTCTACACAATATAAGGTTGCATGCTTAGATGTGTGGTTAAATAATTTGAGAAATTATTTATGCTAAATCTTTCGCTACACGTAATTAAATTTAAAAATTACGAACCCGCATCTATGTCAACATGCACCCAGTCCCAACACTACGGTTGTAAAAATCACTAATATGCTTGCTTCGTTTTGTTTGGTACTAACCCTGGATGCAGGACCGAAGGAACGGGTTTCTACAGCTCAGAACGCTCCAAAGGAGAGGGGTAGCAGCTGGGTAGGGCGCCCCGGAGGTCCCGGGCCCCCCTAAGGTGAAGCCAAAAAAGAGTTGAGCAAGAAAACGCTTCGGAAGCTCACTGGGCCAGGTGCCCCCAAGCTCCCGGGCGCCCCCGTGCTCCCGGGCGCCCCGGATGCCTCGGGCGCCCTGGGTCCAAGCCAACGAAGCAAATAGAGGTCAAGTCACCGAGAAGCCAGCAGACTGAGTCAACCCAAGCGCCCCCTGCTTCCCGGCGCCCCCGTCAAACCCTGAGCCCAATCCTGGAGGGATAAGGGCTGACCGAGTTGCGGATGAGGGTTTGCGGATAGGGAGACACGTGGAGGGCGCCCCCAACGTCCCGGGCGCCCCAGGTGCACTATATAAGGGGCTCGACCCCCAAGGCATCATAACACAGTTTTCCAACGCCTCAATACTCTTCGCACAAGCGCTCCACTCTGGAAACTTCTGATCTCGAGGTTCTAGCGTCGACGACGACCCTACGCACCGAAGAACGATACAAACCGGGTGTCGGTAACGAAGAGTTAGATTTTAATTGTATTTTTACTGCACTACTACTGTACTACTTCTTGTAATAACTTGCGCGATTATAGTATTGCCCGCAGTAAACGGTCAAGGACTGTGGGCCTTGGAGTAGGAGTCGACCGCGACTCTGAACCAAGTAAAAATCTTGTGTTCGCGTTTGTGTTTATTTATTTCCGCCGAGTAATTTTCTCTTAATCTAATTCGAAAAGATTTTACGATATTCACCCCCCCCCCCTCTATCGTATTCTATCGATCCAACAAGTGGTATCAGAGTGGGGAAGCTCAAATTTGGTGCAACCACCAATTTGAGAATTTTTCGGATTTTCTTCGAATTGTTTTTATTTTTTTTTCTTTCGAAGTTTCATCATAAATCGTGGTTGGTGCAACACCACTCGATAAAATTGTTTAATCTTCTTCCCGCACTACTAATCCAAGACCAAGTCATGGGGTGTTTTTTCTCTCTCTTTCTTTTCCAGATTATTCTTAAATGGCAATGCAAGAGGGCTTCAGCACCGCCAGACCACCGCTCTTCAGTGGGGAGGATTTCTTCTACTGGAAGAGTCGGATGGAAGTCCACCTGAAAACCCAGGTGGACATGTGGATAATAATCCAGTCTGGTCTGGACATACCTAAAAATGTTGACGGAGTGCCACAACCCTACACCGAATGGGATACCACCCTCAAAAGAAAAATTGAAGCTGATGCCAAAGCAACTCAAACACTTCAATGTGGCCTAACCAAAGAGGAGTTGAACCGGGTGGGTCCATTCAACAGCGTAAAAGAACTCTGGGGAAAGCTGATTGAGTTGCACGAAAGAACCTCCGACACCCGGATCAGCAAGAGGGACCTACTACTGAACAAGCTGTATACCATCAAGATGAACGACAGCGAATCAGCAACTCAGCTCCACGCCAGAATTCAGGAGCTGATGAACGGTCTACACACCATCGGTCACAAGGTAGAGAATCGTGACCTGATCAGGTATGCTCTTAATGCCTTCCCTAGCAATACTTTGTGGGCATCTATGGTAGATGCATGCAAAGTTTCAAGGGATCTTTCTAAAATCAAGTTAGATGAACTATTTTCTGAACTAGAATTGCATGAGCAAACTAACTACACCCTGGCCGAGAAAGGCATCGCTTTTGTTGCAGGTAAAACTGGAAAGGTAACGAAGAAGAAGCCTCAACCTGCACCCGAGTCTAATTCAGACTCAGACTCAGAAGAAAGCGAAGGAAATCGACCTAAGCTGGTTCGGCTAGCTCGGGACTACTACAAAGAACTAAAAAACCATACCAACAGAAGGAAAGCCAGCCGAAGAAAGGAAGAACCAGCTGAACCTTCAAATGAAAAGAACAAACCAAATGTGACCTGTTACGAATGCAAAAAGAAGGGTCACTACAAGACTGAATGCCCTAATCTGAAGGAAACAAAGAAGACATGAAAGAAGAAAGCACTTCAGGCAACATGGGATGAATCCTCATCCGAAGAAGAAGAAGAGGTCCCATAGTCGAACCTCCTCGCACTAACCGCCTCAGAAGAAATCGAGACCGAGTCAGAATCAGAACCGGACGACGGCAGACTCACATTTTCAGAGGATAGCGAAATTACTATAAGTGGTTTTTCTAGAAGTCAGTTAAACGAATTAATTGCCTATCTTTCTCGTGACTTGGCAAAAGCCAAACTCCGAGTCGAATCTCTCCGACAGGAAGTAACAATCCTGAAAGAGGGAGCTGACTCTGGATCCTTAACTAAGAAGGTTCAAGAAGGAACCTCTACTCAAGTTGAAAAACTTGAAAAAGAGAACTCCTCCTTGAAAACTCAAGTCAAGGACCTCAGAACAGCCTTAGAATGATTCACTTCTGGTTCCAAGGGTCTTGACATGATCCTTGGAAAACAGAAGTCGATTCTAAATTGATCCGGATTAGGCTATAGAACCAAGTCTAGACAAAGATCATACTATGCTGTACTGAACCAGTCCAGACCTAAACTTCAAGCAGGGGTACCCAAACTGTGCCTGAATAAACAAACTGGATCAAATCAGTATTGAATCCCCAAGGACAAGATTCACATCTTGCCAAACCATTATCGTGGCTTTAGTCCAGGGCGAGCCAAATTAAAAACAATATTCATAGTTAGATAAATTTCTATTCTTGTTTTAAATTGCATGATTGCTTGTTTATTTAATTTTTACAATTTACCATGCTTAGACTTAGGACTGGTTAGTTTAAGGACTGAACCAACTTAACTGAAATTTGAACAACATAGTATGGGTGGCGGTGAGATGATAGTACGTTAGGGAAGCCTCTTCTAATAAGGTCAAGTATACTCTACTTGGTCTCTTTAGACTGGTGAAACTAGCCGAAGCTACCGATCCAAGACCCAAACTAGTTAGACCAGAATTTTTCAAAAAATAATTTTGAAAATGAAACTTCATTAAAAGGCTTTGTCAAGGAAAAGGTTGATGATCCAATAAGGCTACGACCAAAGAAGACCTAGTGCCTCGCCAAGACCTAGAAGCCAATTTTCAAAATTCAAATTCAAATTATTCTTTGTCAAATTCAAATCTAACACAAATTTTCAGTTAATTGTAGATTCAAACATTTGTTTTAAATAAACTCAAAATCAACTATTTTTAAAATTAATTTAAATTTTTCAAAATAATACTATCTAATCAAAACCTGTCTCACAAAACCCCTTAAGGCTAATGTGATTGACAACTCTAGATTGGGTGAGACAGACTAGAATGTGAAAATCAATTTAGGCTACTCCTGATTCTAATTGGATCCAAATCAACAAACTCTTTATGTGTAGGAACATAAAGATTTGGACCAATGGATGTTGGATAGCGGGTGCTCCAGACACATGACTGGAGATAAATTGAAATTCACCAAACTCAAGTTCAAGAACCTAGGCTCAGTAGCATTTGGCAACAATGCTACACTCAAGGTGATTGGTTCAGGTAACATTGAACTTAAATCTGACTTTGTTATTAAAACGGTTCTCTTGGTTGAAGATTTTAAATTTAACTTGCTTAGCATAAGTCAATTGTGTGATACTAGTTATGTAGTTACCTTTACCAACTCTAACTGCCTGATTAGAAACTTGCAAGACTCAGAAATCATGCTTAAGGGCACTAGGAAAAATAATATTTACACTATAAACCTACCACTAGTACCTAAATGCATGTTAACTCAGTTAGAACAATCAAACCTCTGGCATAGGAGATTAGGTCACATAAATTTGAGAATAATTTCGAAAATCACTCAACTTGGCCTAATTAAAGGTATCCTTAAAATTAAGAACCATGAAAACTTAATATGTAAATCATGTAATCAAGGTAAACAAACCAGATCTAATCACAAACTTATTCAGTCTGATCTAACTCAAACCACACTTGAGCTCCTACACCTTGACCTATTTGATTCACATGGAGTCAAGTCACTAAGCGAAAATCGGTACTGCTTGGTAATAGTTGATGAATACTCTAGGTTTACCTGGGTTAGGTTTCTAAAGTCCAAAAATGAAACCCTAGACCTATTCAATGATTTTTGTAAGTTAGTTGAAAATCAAAATGATACCAAAATCAAAAGACTAAGGAGTGACCACGGGAGAGAATTTGAAAATCAACGATTCGAGGAATTTTGTAAGGTAAATGGGTATAATTCATGAATTTTTGTGTCCTAGAACCCCCCAGCAAAATGGGATAGTTGAAAGGAAGAATAGAACCCTACAGGAAGCCGCTAGGGCTATGCTCAATGAATTCAACCTAGCTAACCAATATTGGGCAGAAGCAATTAGTACAGCTTGCTACATCCAAAATAGGACACTAATTAACAAATGACATAATAAAACACCCTACGAATTATACTACCACAGACTTCCAAACCTCCATTACCTAAGGGTCTTTGGGTGCAAAGTCCATATCCTAAACACCAAGGACTATCTAGGTAAATTCCAGTATAAGTCAACCCCAGGCATCTTGTTAAGATATTCAACAACAGGTAGAGCCTATAGGGTTTACAATAAACAAACTAAGAAAATTAAAGAAACAATAAATCTGATATTTGATGAAGAAATTAACTCAAAATCTGATAATCCAGATCTAAATTCATCAAATACTGATCAAGAAGAAAATGAACATACTACTGAACCTTTAATTGAACCCCTAAATGAACTGAATATTGAACCAACCATTGAGACAATTGAACCAGCAATTGACCCAACCCAAGTAGTTGAACCAATCACTAAACCAAATCGACCAGCTGACCTGAGGCTGAACCAAGTTCCAGAAAAACTACAAAACCCAGACTCAGTCACCCAACTGATCAAATTGTGGGTGATCCAACTTTAGGAGTCAGAACTAGGTCTTCCTATAGAAACCTTAGTCAGATAGCAATGATTTCAAAAATTGAACCTAAGACTATAAAGGAAGCCCTACCTGATCCTGATTGGATCATAGCTATGTAAGAGGAGTTAGCCCAATTTGAGAGAAACCAAGTATGGGAACTAGTACCTAAACCTGAGGGCAAATCCATCATTGACACTAAGTGGATTTTTAGGAATAAGCTAAATGATCAAGGAGAAATAGTTAGAAATAAAGCCCGCTTAGTAGCAAAAGGCTTCAGTCAAGTAGAAGGGTTAGATTATGACGAAACCTATGCCCCGGTAGCTAGACTTGAGTCCATTAGGATGTTATTAGCCTTTGCATCCCATAAAGGATTTAAATTATACCAGATGGATGTAAAATCAGCTTTTCTAAATGGATTCATTAAAGAAGAAGTGTATGTAGGATAACCCCCTGATTTTGAGGACTTAGAAAGACCTGACCATGTCTACAAACTCACTAAGGCAATTTATGGACTAAAACAAGCACCTAGGGCCTGGTATGAACGCTTATCAACCTACCTAATTTCTAAATAATTTAAACAAGGACAAATTGACTCAATCCTATTTATTAAGACTTAGGAAAAGAAATCTTTATTGCCCAAATCTACGTCGATGACATAATCTTTGGGTCAACCAATTCGAACTTCCTAAAAGAATTTGTTAAAATAATGGAAAATGAATTTGAAATGAGCTTAGTTGGTGAGCTCAATTTCTTTCTAGGGTTACAAATTAAACAAACTAAGGATGGAAACTATGTCC
This sequence comes from Boesenbergia rotunda, assembly GCA_024364735.1. NCBI lineage: Eukaryota > Viridiplantae > Streptophyta > Magnoliopsida > Zingiberales > Zingiberaceae > Boesenbergia > Boesenbergia rotunda. Next base: position 372,415 of record JAGFNQ010001328.1, on the reverse strand, counting down.
ATCAATCTAAATATGCTAAGGAGTTAATAAAGAAATTCAAAATGGACAACTCCAAAAGCATAAGTATCCCCATGGCCACAAATGTAAAAATAGATAGTGACCCTGATGGTAAACCAGTAAACCTTAAACTCTATAGAAGTATGATTGGAAGTCTACTGTACCTTACAGCCAACATACCTGATATCCTTTTTATTGTAGAAATGTGTGCTAGATACCAAACCTGTGCTAAGGAAACGCACTTAGCAGCCCTAAAAAGAATACTAAGATATGTTAAGGGCACCCTAAATGTAGGGATTTGGTATCCTAGAACCTCAACCTTTCACTTGTTAGGATACTCTGATTCTGACTACGCTGGTTGTAAATTAGATAGAAAGAGCACAAGTGGAAGCTGTCAACTGTTAGGGAATAGTCTAGTAAGTTGGTGCAGCAAAAAACAACATTGTGTAGCTCTATCCACAACTAAAGCTGAGTATGTAGCCTTAGGAGAGTGTGTAGCACAACTCTTATGGATGATGCACATTCTTAAGGACTTCCAGTTTAACTACACCCAAACTCAAGTCGCCATTGACAATATAAGCTCAATTAATCTAACTAAGAACCCAATCCAACATTCAAGAACTAAACACATAGAAGTTAAACACCACTTTGTAAGAGATCATGTAGCCAGGGGTGAGATAGTCCTTAAGCATGTAGACTCTAAATCTAACTTGGCTGACATATTCACCAAACCCCTACCTAAGTCTGAGTTCAACTCACTAAGAAGGCAGTTAGGATTATGCTTGGTAGAATAGGATTACTCTACTTCTATTTTTTTTACCGCTTTACTCAATTTTAAAATCAGTCTCTGAAATAATTTTAAAACTGCTTTACTTGATTTTCAAAATCTTTTTAAAATTTTAAAATCAATTTTTCGACTTAGTTTTTTTTGGAAAAACTACCCCTTCAAAACTAGGGCTTTTTCGCAAATGGACTTAGCCTAAGCGCCAACCCTAGAACTGCATGCACCTATAGATCTAGAAGCCAGCATCTCACAAGCACCTTAGGGTACTTTTGACTGACAACCTACAATGGGTTGAGATGCTTAGGTTTTTGCCTTAATTCAAGATGCTTTAAGTCAGTGCATCTGCAGTAATTGGGACACTAAATACAAATTAAACAGTAATCAGGTTAAGTGTCAAGCTTAGAAAATCTAACTTGAACAGAACAAGTAACTTGACTAACCCTAGCGAAAACTACTATTTATAAGAGTTAGTAAGTAGCTAATTGGGTTAGACAGGACCCGACATGTTAGTCTTTCTAGGCCGCAAAACCCGCTTTTTGCGTTGCGGAAACCCCAGAAGTTCGGCCACGGGATCCGTGCGAACATAAAATAAATTACGAGTACGAGTTTCGCTACTAAATCTACATTAGATCTACATGATAGAACCATTACCCTTGATGCGTAGCCCTTCGCTTTCCCGCTTGTCCAAAAGCCGCCGGATCTCGTAGAGTATCAAGGCAGACACTCCTCTATATGTATCCACGCGAACAAAATAGATGGATCAAAACCTTAGGTGTGCTAGCACCTTCTAGGTTTCGACAAGAGGAGAAGTATATCAAGAACTTCAAAAGAAAAAATCCAGAGGAAGAAGAAGAGCCACTCACAAAAAAAGGGAACCCAAAATCCCTTTTTGTTCACCCTTTGTGGCCGGCCACTTAATGGCCAAATTCAAATGGGAGGGGTTACCACCTTGGAAATGATGTGGCATACACACTTAGTCAAAAACCAAGCCAAGTCATCACTTGGTCAATTCAAGGTGAGGTGATTTGGATTTAGGTCAAGTCAAACTTGCCTTTTATGGACTTTCCATAAATAGTCAAGTCAAACTTGACTCCATTTCTTCTCCCATGTCAAGTCTAACTTGAAGTGGAACCAAGTCAAGTCAAACTTGATTTGGATTTCGGTCAAGTCAAACTTGCCTTTTATGGACTTTCCATAAATAGTCAAGTCAAACTTGACTCCATTTCTTCTCCCATGTCAAGTCTAACTTGAAGTGGAACCAAGTCAAGTCAAACTTGATTTGGATTTAGGTCAAGTCAAACTTGCCTTTTATGGACTTTCCATATTTAGCCAGGTCAAACTTGACTTCAATTTTCTCCATCTATTTGTTCTTTGCGTGTGACCCTATAGGTTCTTGTAACGTTGGCAATGCTTCTAACCTCTTAGAAACATAAGCAATGAGCGGTATCTAGCAACACATCATTGCTACCCAAGTTACAAGAATGTTGAGATCCAACATCACCTTGTGACTAATAATTGTGACTCTCACAATATATGATAATGTCCCTCTATCCTTGATATCTAGATTGACTCAATTGAGGCATAGACCGTGTCATCCTCGAGTCAATTTATATCTTGAACTCCAAGTAGACTCACACTAATCAAATGAGCTCAATATCTCATATTGACTCACTTGGGCATGGCCATGCACTTTGTGGTCTAACTCTATCAAGAATACGATATCGCTCCCGTCATATAGGAGGGATAGATCCCATCTACATCACTCACATCCCTCTCCATAATTTGTTACATACCCAGTAATCGCCTTTATAGTCCACCCATTTACGGGTGACGTTTGACGAAGCCAAAGTACGTAACTCCTTATGTAGGAATCCATGGTGACTTCAGGTCCAAGGACTAATAGTCATACTAATAGCCACATGAGAAAGTATATGACACTCATATAACGATCCATGATACTTTCTCATGGCGGGTCATTCAGTATACATTCTCCAATGCATACCCATGTGTCAACTTGATATCTCTATATCCATGACTTGTGAGATCAAGTCATCATGTTGACTTACATGCTAGCCTCTACGTATTAACATTGTCCTTGAATGTTAATACTTGACTAGGAATTATTTAGAGTAGTGTTCTCTATATCATCTCACTATCGATTCAACTAATCGATTGATATAGATAAGAATCTTCTACTCAAGGACATTATTATGCTTAGCTATTCGGCACAAATACACGTAAGTATAATAACCATAAAACATGCCTTTATTTATACACAGGAATATGATACAAATGAGTCTATATAATCATCACATGATTGGCTCTAGGGCTCTCACTAACAATCTCCCACTAGCACTAGTGCCAATCACTGTAGTATCTAATACCCAATGATCTAGTGTGACCATCATGCTTTCTCTGTGCCAAAGCCTTGGTCAGGGGATCTGCGACGTTAGCCTCTGAGGGTACTCTGCATATCTTCACATCTCCTCTATCGATGATCTCTCGAATGAGATGGAAGCGCCGTAGTATATGTTTGGTCCGCTGGTGTGAGCGAGGTTCCTTAGCCTGCGCAATAGCTCCATTATTGTCACAATAGAGCTCTATGGGATCTGCAATGCTAGGAACCACCCCAAGCTCTGCAACGAACTTGCGGATCCAAACTGCCTCCTTTGCTGCTTCTGATGCAGCAATATACTCAGCCTCTGTTGTAGAATCAGCAACTGTGTCCTGCTTCGAACTCTTCCAGCTCACAGCCCCGCCATTCAGACAAAACACGAACCCTGACTGCGACCGATAATCATCCTGGTCGGTTTGGAAGCTGGCATCACTGTAACCTTTTACAGATAGCTCCTCTGAGCCTCCAAATATCAAGAAATATTCTTTAGTCCTTCTCAAGTACTTAAGAATATTCTTGACCGCTATCCAGTGACGCTCACCTGGATCTGACTGGTATCTACTCGTCATACTTAAAGCATACGAGACATCAGGACGAGTACATAGCATGGCGTACATGATAGATCCTATGGCCGAGGCATAAGGGATCTGATCCATGCGGTCTCTCTCCTCTCTAGAAGAGGGACTTTGAGTCTTCGAAAGACTCATACCATGTGACATAGGCAGAAATCCTTTCTTGGAATTCTGCATGGCAAACCGAAGTAAGACCTTGTCAATGTATGTACTCTGACTTAGGCCAAGCAATCTCTTAGATCTATCTCTATAGATCTTGATGCCTAAAATACAGGCTGCTTCACCTAAGTCCTTCATTGAGAAACAATTCCCCAGCCAAGTCTTCACAGACTGAAGCATAGGAATATCATTCCCAATGAGTAGTATGTCATCCACATACAATATGAGGAAAACTACTATGTTTCCTTCAACCCTCTTGTAGACACAGGGTTCATCTTCATTCTTGATGAAACCAAACTGTTTGATTGCATCATCGAATCGAAGATTCCAGCTCCGAGAAGCTTGCTTTAGTCCATAAATGGACCTTTGCAGCTTGCATACTCTGCCAGTATGCTTTGGATCTACAAAACCCTCAGGTTGTGTCATGTACACATCCTCGAGTAGGTTCCCATTCAGGAACGCGGTTTTGACATCCATCTGCCAGATCTCATAATCGTGGTATGCTGCAATAGCAAGCATGATCCGAATGGACTTAAACATCGCTACTGGAGAAAAGGTTTCATCATAGTCAATACCATGAATTTGTTTGAAACCCTTTGCTACCAGTCTACCCTTATAGGTATGCGTAAGTCCTCCCATGTCAGTCTTTCTCTTAAAGACCCACTTACACCCAATGGGTTTTACCCCTTCAGGTGGATCAACCAAGGTCCAAACTTGGTTGGTGTACATGGAATCCATCTCGGATCTCATGGCCTCAAGCCATTTCTCAGAGTCTGGGCTCATCACAGCTTCCTGATAGGTTGTAGGCTCATTCTCAATGAGCACAACGTCATTGTCATCAGACAAGAGAAATGAATATCTCTCAGGCTGATGACGTACCCTACCAGACCTGCGAAGAGGTAGGTCTACTTGAACAGGCTGTTGTTCCATAACTCCTTGTGTAACAACCTCATGATCCACAACATTTTGTGGTTCCTGTTCAACCTCCATCAAGGCCTCAGTGCTATGGTCCATATCTTGAAGTTCTTCAAGATCGAACGTACTCCCACTAGTTTTTCTAGAAACAAAGTCTCTTTCTAGAAAAACCCCAGTTTTTGCCACAAACACTTTGTGCTGACTGGGAATGTAGAAGTAATATCCCTTCGTTTCCTTGGGATATCCTACAAAATAGCACTTGTCAGATTTGGGTCCTAGTTTTTCTGAAACTTGACGTCGTACGTAAGCTTCACAACCCCAAATTCTCATAAAAGACATCTGGGGACTCTTCCCAGTCCATATCTGATATGGTGTCTTTACTACAGCCTTTGATGGAACACGGTTAAGAGTGAAGGCTGCCGTGTCCAGAGCATATCCCCAAAAGGATATAGGAAGATCTGTGTGACTCATCATGGATCGCACCATATCTAATAGGGTACGATTCCTCCTTTCGGACACACCATTCCATTGTGGTGTTCCAGGAGGAGTGAGTTGGGACAGAATCCCACACTCAGCTAGATAGTCACGGAACTCATGGCTGAGGTATTCTCCACCTCGATCTGATCGAAGTATTTTAATACTCTTGCCAAGCTGGTTTTGTACTTCATTCTTGAATTCTTTGAACTTTTCAAAGGATTCTGACTTATGTGTCATCAAGTACACATAACCATATCTACTGAAATCATCAGTAAATGTAATGAAGTACCTATAACCACCTCTGGCAGCAACATTGAAAGGGCCACATACATCGCTATGTATAAGACCTAACAAATCGGTTGCTCTTTCGCTGTGTCCACTGAATGGAGTCTTGGTCATCTTGCCAAGAAGGCAAGACTCGCATGTCTCAAATGATTCAAAATCAAATGAGTCCAGCAAACCATCTCTATGGAGCTGAGATAGGCGACTCTCATTTATATGGCCTAAGCGACAGTGCCAGATATAGGTTTGGTTCAAGTCATTAGACTTGAGCCTTTTGGTATTTATGTTATAGATAGGGTTTTCTAAGTCTAGAAGATAGAGTCCGTTCATCAGAGGTGCACTACAATAGAACATTTCATTTAAATAAACTGAACAACATTTGTTCTTTATTATAAACGAAAATCCTTTCTTGTCTAAACAAGAAACAGAAACTATGTTCTTAGTCAGAGCAGGCACATAATAACAATCATCTAACTCTAGTACAAGCCCAGAGGGCAGAGATAGCATATAAACTCCTGTAGCAACAGCAGCAACTCTTGCTCCATTGCCAACTCGTAAGTCCACCTCGCCCTTTGTCAATGCCCTGCTATTTCTCAGCGCCTGCACATTAGTACAAATGTGAGAAGCACATCCGGTATCTAATACCCATGATGTAGAAATAGACAAATTGACTTCTATAACATGAATACCTGAAGTAGAAGTCTGACTTCTCTTCTTCTGGAGATCTTCCATATATTTCTTGCAGTTCCGCTTCAGTGTCCGGTCTCACCACAGTGGAAGCAGGTAGCATCCTTGGCAACCCCTCCTTTGGGTTTCAGTGCTTTGCCCTTGCCCTTGCCCTTGGCTTGAGACTTTCCCTTGCCTTTGGGCTTGCCCTTACCTTTGTCCTTCTGCACCATCAAAATGGGCTTGGCCTTCTTAAGATTGAGCTCAGCAG
>JAGFNQ010001328.1:341478-362510 GCA_024364735.1 Boesenbergia rotunda | reverse complement strand
TATACACCACAGCATAATGGTGTATCTGAGAGGCGTAACCGAACCTTGATGGACATGGTTAGATCTATGATGAATCATGCAACTCTTCCAAAAACCTTTTGGGACTATGCGCTTAAGACAGCTGTTTACTTACTAAACAGAGTCCCGACCAAGGTAGTCTCTACTACTCCAAATGAGACGTGGAATAGTAAAAAACCTCATTTATCTCACCTAAAGATATGGGGTTGTCCTGCTTATCTAAAGCGGACTGTATCAGACAAATTGGATGCTAAGTCTGATAAATGTATATTTATTGGATACCCTAAGGAAACGAAAGGTTACCAATTCTATCATCCCTTGGAACAAAAGGTGTTTGTTTCAAGGCATGCTGTATTTCTAGAAAAAGAATTTCTTTTACAAGAAAACAGTGGGAGTAGCATTAAACTTGAAGAAGTTCAAGAAACTCAAATAGACATTACAGAGACACCTAGTCTAGACCCACAACCAATAACTCATAATGATGAGCTATCAGTTGAACCTAAAACAACACCACTTCTTCGTAGGTCTGATAGGACACGCAATATTTCAGAGAGATACGGATTTCTCATAAGTGAATCGAACGACGTGTTACTCATTAACGATGACGAACCTATCAGTTATGAAGATGTTCTGAAAAATTCAGAAAGGGATAAATGACTTGAAGCCATGAAGTCGGAAATGGATTCCATGTACAAAAATCAAGTATGGGACTTGGTTAACCCACCTGAAGGGATTAAGCCCATAGGGTGCAAGTGGGTTTTCAAGAAGAAAACCGACATGGAAGGTAATGTTGTTACCTTTAAGGCTAGATTAGGTAAAAGGATATCGTCAGAAATAAGGAATTGATTATGACGAAACCTATTCGCCAGTAGCTATGCTTAAATCCATTCGGATGCTCCTGGCCATAGCAGCTCATTATGATTATGAGATATGACAAATGGATGTGAAAACAGCTTTCCTTAATGGAAACCTGCTTGAGGATGTATACATGATACAACCTGAAGGTTTCACATCGGTTAATAAAACCAAAGTATGCAAGCTTCGACGATCCATATATGGACTAAAGCAAGCTTCCAGGAGTTGGAACATCCGTTTTGATGAGACAATCAAAGAGTTTGATTTCTCACAAAATCCTGACGAACCTTGTGTGTACAAGAAGGTTAGTGGGAGTGCAGTCGTATTCCTAGTGTTATATGTCGATGACATATTACTTATAGGAAATGATATATCAGTCTTACAGTCAGTTAAAATTTGGTTGTCCAAAACTTTCTCCATGAAAGACCTGGGAGAAGCAACCTATATCCTTGGGATTAGAATCTATAGAGATAGATCTAAACGATTTCTTGGTCTTTCGCAGTCTACATATATAGACCGAGTGCTAGAAAGGTTTAGCATGTCAGAATCCAAGAAAGGTTACCTTCCCATCAGGCATGGGATCAACCTTTCGAAGTCTATGTGTCCGCGCACAGAAAACGAGAGGATTTGCATGAATAAAATTCCTTATGCATCCGCGATAGAATCTATCATGTATGTTATGTTATGTACTAGGCCTGATGTATCGTATGCTCTGAGCGTCACAAGCAGATACCAATCTGATCCAGGAATGGATCATTGGGCGGCTATCAAGACAATCCTCAAGTACTTAAGAAACACTAAGGATGTGTTCCTAATATATGGAGAAGGTGATATGGTAATACGTTGGTATACAAATGCCAGTTTCCAGACAGATAACGATGACTCTAAATCTCAGTCCGGATACGTATTTATTTTGAATGGAGGTGCAATAAGTTGGAAGAGTTCCAAGCAAGACACCGTAGCGGATTCTACCACGGAAGCGGAATATATTGCAGCTTCGGAAGCAGCAAAGGAAGCAGTCTCGATCAAGAAGATTGTCTCAGAACTTGGTGTGGTTCCAACCATTGATGAAGCAATATCGGTTTACTGCGACAACAATGGAGCTATTGCACAAGAGAAGGAACCAAGGTCTCATCAGCGATCCAAACATGTGCTTCGCCGCTATCATCTGATCAGAGAGATTATAAGTAGGAATGATATACAAATTGAGAAAATTCCCACTGAAAGGAATTTAGCGGATCCTTTAACTAAGGTCTTGCCTCAAAACAAGTTTCAGGGTCATGTTAGAGCCTGTGGTATTGGGTACCGTAGCGATTGGCATTAGGCCAAGTGGGAGTTTGTTAGTGATATGAGAGAAGTGTCCTAAGACAATCGCCTTATGATTGTAATTATTTATTTTAATAAATGAATATTCACTATTTGAGTATACATGTTTGTGTATTTGATTGAGATCTTAAACTCATTTACTGAATGTCCGCAATACAATTCACAGCATGAGAGAATTTGTGATGAATTCACAACTAGTGATTATCTCTACATGTGCAATTGTGAAGTATTGAAATTGTCCCTAGTCGATGAATTGATAAATACAGACACTATCAATTCTGTTGAGACTAGCATGGGTTATTCTCTAATCAGCTGATTCTCACTGGCTGGTGACATTGAGATGTCCGGAGATAAACATGAATGCTAGTTAAGGGAACTAGTTCATTGGAATGACTGGCTGTAAAACTTCATATGGTAGTCTACATATAGATATATCAGTGAAGTTCTTACTGCAACTTAAGTGCGATGTTCCTTTGACTTGCGGTGTTCAAGTCATCTTGATCATGAAGACTTAGACTTTGACATCTTAAGCAAGCATCTCCAAGGAGGTGTGGACCCAGGATGATTGGGTATAAGCCGAAGTGCCCGAAGATGTTTGAACAACCTACAAAGGATTCACCACTCCTTGTGAGGAGATGTATACCCGAGGCCTATCGTCGGATTGTTACTCGAAGCCTCTGGCCAGAGCATGACATGTTCAGAGTATGAATCTCTTAAATACATGAGAGTAATTAGAATCCGTAGGACGAGAAAACGTTACTTGGGCTAGGTGTGACGTAGTCAGCCTAGTGGGGACTGACACACATAGACCATGTCCTGAACTAAGTGGGTATAAGATGGTGAAGGGAATGGGGCACGATTCATTATAGCTGCTGAAGGGTTTCAGAATTGTTTCTGAAGTCAACCGTTGATCTTTCGATTAATTGGGGATCATGATGTACTACTAGGTGTCACTCATGATCGTTCTATAATTGATTAATTATAGACAGCCAACATAAATCGAAAGCCTATTTAGTCACACGCACTACGAGTAATCCGAGGGATTTAAAACGAGTTAAAAATTGGATTTTCCAATCAAGAGAGATTAGGTTTGGTTGAGCCAAACGATAAGTCGAATCTGAATTTTTCAGAGACACATCGGAAGCGTAAAATGACTAAGTCTTTTGAAGACTTAATAGATGAATTAAATAAGTTTAATTCATTGGGGCGTGGCTTGGATGGGCCGGCCAAAGAGGGCCTCCATCCTCTTTGCTTGGCCGACAAAGGGAGAGAACCAAGTTTTTGGATTAATTTATAAAATAAACCAAGTGTGGTTTGTTTTATAATAAACCAAGATTTGGTTTATTTCTTCATGGAAATTAAAATGAACCATGGATTGGTTTATTTTATAAAATTAATCATGGATTGATTTACCATGATAAGGAAATTTATTCCATAGGAGAGAAGAGACTTGATTGATTTTTATCATAAATTAAAATATAATTTTAACCATGATATAAAATCAAACTTGGCATGAAGGAATAAGTTATTCCATATTTAAGAGGCTTGATGGTTGAGAGGCTACTATATAAAGGACCCAAGGCAAGGCTTGACAAAAATAATCGAAGAGATGAAGGCATAGGCTCTCTCCCTCTCTTTCTCTCCTTCTCTTCTCCCCTTCTTACCGTGCGCCAACCAGCCCCAAGAAGGAGCACCACCCGGCCGCCCCTACCCTTTCCCTGCCGACCACCACCTGCTGCCGGAGAAGGAAGCTCCGGCCATCTCTTGGCCGGAAGAAGGTGCTGCCGGAATTAGAATTTGCCGCAAAGATCTTTTTGCCACAAGCCTCTTCTTTTGCTTCGCCAGAATTTTGATTCCGGCCATCCTTTTGTGGTTAGTCTTCCGACTTCTCTCTTGGTTTTTCTCGTCGCATTCTCGGAGAATCTAGTAGTTCTCGAGAACACGAAACTCGTGGCTTTGCGAAGTCATCCCGAAGATACTCGGCGTGGACGCGAATAGAGGCGGAGCTTCCAAGGGACGCTTACGGTTGGATCTCGTCCTTTCCTTCGAGTTACGCGAGGTAATACGTAAATTAGTTTACGTTTCTGCAAAATTTTAAATATATGATCATCTCTACACAAGATAAAATTGCATGCTTAGATGTGTGGTTAAATAGTTTGAGAAATTATTTATGCTAAACATTCCGCTGCACGTAATTAATTTTTAAAATTACGAACCCGCATCCATGTCAACATGCACCCGGTCCCAACAAGGACTGGGCAAGAAGTCCTGGCAAGGGGCTGGGCACCGAAGACCTGCTCAGAAGGTGGGCACCGAAGACCTGCTCGGAAGGTGGGCACGAAGTCTTGGTCGAGGACTGGGCACGAAGACCTGGTCAGGTGAATCGGGCAAAAATCCAACCGGAGGAGCCGGTTGGCAAAAGGTAAACTCTCCTGAGAGGAGTAGGTGAGGACGCGTTCCCCATCGAGGGAACAGTAGGCGTCGGTTCGACCTAGGGTTCCATTCGCGAGACCCGAAGTCAGATCCAAGACAGCTACGGCTGTAAAGATGGACTAATATTCTTGCCTTGTTTGTTTTGGAACTAACCTTGGATGTAGGGACCGAAGGAGTGTGTTTCTGCAGCTTAGAACGCCCCAAATGAGAGGGGCAGGCAGCTGGGCTAGGCGGGAGGTCCCGGGCGCCCAAGGTCAAAGCCAAACAAGCAGAAAGCAAGAATCGCTTCGAAACAACGTTGGGCTAGGCGCCCGGGAGGTCCCGGGCGCCCAAGGTCAAAGCCAAAGAGGAGTCGAAGCAAAATCAGCCACGAAGCCAGTGGACCAAGTCAAGCTGGGCGCCCGGGAGGTCCCGGGCGCCCCAGTCAGCTCCAGAGGTCGATTCGGAAGGGATAAGCGCTGACCGAGCTACGGATGAAGTTTCTCCGATCTGAAGGCACGTGTCAGGCGCCCCCAGCGAATCAGGCACCCACAGGAGCACTATAAAAGGGGTTCGACCCTGAGGCTTCAAGAACACAACTTTCCAACGCCTCTAAGCTTTTCGTTCAAGCGCTCTGCTTCGGCAAACTCTGATCTCGAGACTCTAGCGCCGACAACGACCCCTCTGCTCCAAAGTACGATCCACACCAGGCGTCGGTAACGAAAAGTGTATTCATTTACTTACTGCACTATTCCTGTATTAAATCTGTAAACCTTTGCGCGAATATAGAATTGCCCGTAGTAAACGATCAAGGACCGTGGGTCTTGGAGTAGGAGCCGACCGCGACTCCGAACCAAGTAAAAATACATGTGTTCCTTGTGTGTTTGTTTTTAATTCCGCTGCGTATTTTCTCTTAGTCTTATCCGAAAAGATTTTCACGATATTCACCCCCCCTATCGTGTTTCTCGATCCAACTGCAATGGAAAGCAATAGAACAGTAGGAAATTACACTATTGCGCATACTTGAGAAATGCGGAGTGAGGAGGCTTATATAGCCGAGGAAGTTGATGGCTCCTGCCCCGCCTGCCACGGATTACCATATAGCGAGGACAAGGTAATACATGTCCAGAGGTGGTAGGATGAAGTAGCGCATACTGTGTTAAGGAAAGGGGCACTGTCAACTTAATGGTTGGCGTCGTTTGGCGCCGCTCGGCCTGACACCAGTGTATGTGGTCGTGGTACGGGGGGACAGGATATGGCAGGAAGATCAATACCCCAACGAGATATCCGTCGTTTGAGACCAGGATGGCTCTAGTCCTGCGCCGACCCCGTACATCTTCTGGCAGTCTGGTGTTAGGGAGTGGTTGTGTTGCCTGCTAGGGCATATTAGGGCCAACTGAGGACCCTTGGAGAGAGAGTGTGCCGACTGGGGCACTGCATGACGAAGCCGGCTGAGGGCCTATGAAGGTACCAAGTAACGCCCCCTCTGGTTCGCGCTTACCCCCGGAGCGTGTCCGCCACGCGTCAGCGGGGAGCCTAACCAAGAGGGGTGCTGGAACATGCACGTCTAAGCTTGGGTCAGACCGACCTTGAGGAGTGTGGGCCGCCACGCGTCCGCTCAAGGGCCTTGATCCGAGCGACGCCTATCCGATGGGCCTTTCCAGCCCATCAACCGTATTCCTTCTGACTAGGCGCCAGGCTGCCGGGCCAGACTACATGCAAGCTGGCCCAGGATCATAAGAATCCCCCTCAAGTCTAGTCGAAGGAGGCATGTGTAACGCCCCAAAATTCCCATTTTTAGTTCTTAAAGTCCTTAGAATTATTTAAAAATGGTTTAGAAATATTCTAGATATATTTAGGGATTTTTAGAATATTTTTATGGAATTTTCCGAGTCCGTTTAGTATATTTAAAAAAAGAAAAACGTTAAAGAGCAAGCAGGGGGTTCGAACCCGCGACCACCGGAAGAACAAGCACGCGCACGACCAGCTGGGCTGGTTGGTTTTGTTGAAATAAGCTGGGCGAAACAATAGATAAGGTATAATTAGGTAAATTCGCCCCATAAGTATAAATAGATAATTAAAGAGAGAAATTTTATTTTCTCTCAACCTAAACCCTTTCTCTCCCTCGCCCAGCACCTTGCGCCGACTTCTCTCCCTCTCCTCTCTTGGGCGACGCCAACCAACACCAAGGCCAAGGGGGCCGGCCAAGGTTCTCCTCCAAGAGATATTCCTATATTCGGGATCCCCGCGACGAGAGGAACGCGTAGGCGCGAAGAATTCTCCGAGATCTCAAGTTTCTCCCGAGCCCTAGACGTCAATCTTGGTTGTAAGTCCAAGATATCAATGTAAGTACTGCTCACCTGCAGTAAGAGGCGGTTTTTCCGCAAGAATTTCCCTTAAAAGTTTTTAAAAGAGATATTTACTTCTTGTTAAGATTTTTGCATGTGATCTTAGTTCATTATATGCTTATATATTTTATTGAGTGCCCTATATGAGGTTAGGGTCCAAGAAAAGCTATGAGAAAAGAAAAGAGAAGATAAAGATAAGAAAAGAAAAGGCCAAGGCCTTAAGAAATCCCCAAAAGTCAAGACTTAGGGATTTTAGCACGCAAGGTGCTCGAGAAAATGCCAAGGCATTTACAGATAAGAAAAGAAAAGGCCAAGGCCTTAAGAAATCCCCAAAAGTCAAGACTTAGGGATTTTAGCACGCAAGGTGCTCGAGAAAATGCCAAGGCATTTACAGATAAGAAAGAAAAGAAAGAAAAGCTATTTTATTTTCTAAGGCCAGTACCCGGCGTCCAAGGGCGTCGTTAAAGAAATCCAGGTGTCCAATTCCAAGGTCTTGGCCCTGGTAGACCAAGGTCTGCTCTATTAGGATTGGTGGCTCGCTACCCCAACCTTTTAGGGAACGCGCATGAGATGGTACTTACGTCTTCAGTGGATCCAAGTGATTATTATTTTCAAGTATATGCTTTAGCAAAGTTTTCTAAAGTTTAAGAAAGTTTTCAAAGAGTTAAAGAAAGACTTTAAGTTAAAGAATTGCTAAAGTTTCAAGTTAAGCCAAGAAAAGTGAGTTGAGATTTATTAATGCTTGAGTATGCATGTTTTGAGTTACACATGTTCTTAGTTTTCTTTCAAGCATATAAGTATCTCATGTGATTTCATATTGTTCAAGAAGCATGTTTGCACATTTCGAGATTTTGTGAGCTAGATAGTACTTACTAAGCTTTTTGCTTACTAGTTGCATTTCCTCTTACTGTAGATAAAGGTAAAGGCAAGCAATTCTGAAGGAAGGCGACGAGGCGGTGCTGAGTAAAGTGTGTGTGGTGGCTGATTTTGGAGAGATCCTTGAGACGAGACAATTTAGTTATTTGAATTACAATGTTTTAGTTTATTCAAATTTCAAGTTCTTGCTTTATGGAGTTTAGCGAACATTTAAGCTTTGGATAGTTTTTACATGCTCAATTTCTTAGAGTAAAGATTCCATGTCATTTCATTTAGCATACATATCCTTATGATTGCATTGGATGAGTAGAAGTGTGGGTGGTTTGAAATATTGATACTTTATTAGAGAAATAGATGCATGTGCCAAGATAGTATTAATTTCCCTTTTGATCAAGTTTTTATTGCTTAAGTATGTTTAGAAAAGTTGCTTTCTCATTTGATAATGCCTTAGGGATGTTTCAGAATTTTGTGTGATGAGTTTCAATGGTTAGAAGTTAAGTTTGGTACAAACTCTAGCTTAAAGTCTATGTAGATTTTTCATAACTTGCTAAATTCCGCAAAAGTCCTAATTTCATGTTTATGGATTCGTTTTGATTGGCTAAATTGTTTAGAAAACTGGTATAGAGTATAGAAATGGTGTCATGATTTTATATGGCTCGAAAGTATAGGTTTGGTGGAGTTTTGAAACAAGGCTTCGAATCTGAAAAACAGGTTTCAGACTTATCAGTCGACTGATACCCGTAAGCTGAGTTGGGCGAGGCAAGTTTCAATAAGTATTTTCTTACGAGTTTTTGAGAAAGAAAGTGTGACATGGTATTATGCATGACTATTTGAGTTAGAATATCATTCTTAGATAGATTTAAAGGTTTAAAAAAAAGATTTCCGCATTTTTAGTCGTGCATTAGAGTCGAGAAGTAGACAAAAGTAACGATCCGTCTAAGGCAGGAGAAGGCGGGTCGCTACAGGTGGTATCAGAGCAGTTCCCATTCTCCAGCATCACACACACATCAGCATCAACCTTGCCGTCTTCAAGTAAGAAAGCTTTAAGTTTCAGTTTTTCTATTGCTCCTTTACTTAATTGCAGTATAGAGAAATGCTTAAGTACTTACTCATATGTGTATAGAACAAGGAAGCATGTTTAATACCTTAGTATCACGGAATCATGTTTAATCCCTAGAATGGATATTAGAGAAATGCTTAAGTACTTACTTGATTTGCCCAAAAGTAAGTTTTGGGATTATGGCACGCAAGGTGCTTGATAAAAGTTTTGAGTAAGACCAAGGTCTTACTAAGCCCTAGAACGAGTTCTAGGACTAAGAAATGAGATAAGAATCAAGACCAAGGTCTTGTTATATCCTAAAGCAAGTTTGGGAACATTACCATTAAGTGTTAAGTTATACATTTGAGGACGTCCTAGAAAGGCCCAAAACGAGGAGCAAGCTCCTAGAGGGCAAGAGGCAACAGAGTCAGTACCCCCACCAAATCTCTTAGACGTGGTGGCTCAGTTACAGAGACAGTTAGCAGAACAACAGCAAGTTATTGCCACTAGGATGGCTAACTAGTAGGTCGTTATTGTTACCTCGCCGGTGGCGAATGTAGTGGCACCAGTTGTGATCGAAGACCCATCGATTTCATCTGTAGTTCGGCAAGGGGAGTAAGGCAAGAAGCGTACCTCATTCAGTAGGAGAAACTGAAGCCAGGGAACTTCCCAGGCACAAGCAAACCATGGGATGCTTAAGCATGATTCAAAACGTTGGAAAGAATAGTAGGGCTACTGGACTGGCATGAGGTAGAGAAGATAAAGTGTGCATCTTTCTGCCTTATGGGAGATGCTAGAATATAGTAGAAGGGAGTCAAGGCCAAGAGAAATGTCAGCCAGATGACATGGGCCGACTTCGAGACTGAGTTCTTCGAAGAATACTTTCACATGCAAGTAACCAACAAGCATTACGATGAATTCACGGAGTTCAGACAAGGAGAACTATCCGTGGATGAAGCAGGGAAGATGTTTAAGCGGTTAGCTCATCTGTGCCCAGAGCTAGTTAGCACAGAGAAAGAGATAGTTAGGCTAATGCTCAAGATGTTAAGGCCTGAGATAGCGTTAAAGGAGGCTAGCGGTGTTAAGAGGCTGCAAACCTCCGAAGAACTAATAAGTAGTGCTTTGATCACTGATTACTACTTAAACAGTATAATGGCCACCAGAAAGGTTGAACGATGAAGTTCTTAACAACCTTACCGTCAGGGGAAGTGATGGCCTCTACTGAGAGGCTAAGGGCAGTATCAATCTAGATTTCCAACCGAGAGCTCTACAGTGACTTGGTAGTCCTTGAGATGAAGGATTACGATGTCATTTTAGGAATGGACTTCTTGAGCAAGTATAATGCTTCTATAGACTGCCGCAAGAGAAAAGTCAAGTTCACACCAGAAGCAGAACCTTCATTGGAGTTTATTGGAGACCCAAGGAGAAAGATAAATAGGTTCCTATCTACCTTACAAGCTCAGAGAATGTTAGAGAAGGGGTGCTTTGGTTTTCTAGCTCATATAGTGGATGCAAGTCAAGGAGAAGGATTGAAGAGAGAAGAAGTGAGGGTAGTCTGTGACTATCCTGAGGTGTTTCCTGAAGAGTTACCAGGACTCCCTCCCAATCGGGAAATTGAGTTTGAAATTGAGTTGGCCCCAGGAACCAACCTAATTTCGGAGGCACCTTATCGCATGGCACCAGCAGAACTGAAAGAATTACAAGAACAATTGCAAGAGCTGCTTGACAAGGGTTTCATCCGCCCTAGTCATTCATCTTGGGGAGCTCCTGTACTGTTTGTCAAGAAGAAAGATGGATCTATGCGAGTGTGCATAGATTATCGAGCTTTGAATAAGGTAACCATCAAGAACAGATATCCTTTGCCAAGGATAGATGATTTATTTGATCAGCTGAAGGGAGCCACAACGTTCTCCAAGATAGATCTGCGATCAGGTTACCATCAGCTCAGAGTGAAGGAGAGTGATGTGCCAAGGACTGCTTTCAGTACAAGATATGGGCACTATGAGTTTGTGGTCATGCCCTTTGGAGTGACAAACGCCCCTGCGACGTTATGGATCTAATGAATAGAGTGTTCAAGGATTATCTGGACAAGTTCGTCATTGCCTTCATTGATGATATCCTAGTGTATTCAAAGACTCGGAAAGAACATGAAGAACACCTGAAGATAGTGTTGCAAACCTTACACCAGAAGGAGTTGTACGCCAAATTCTCAAAGTGTGAGTTTTGGCTTGATCAGGTGGCCTTCCTAGGCCACATTGTATCCAAAGAAGGCATTCAAGTTGATCCAGCCAAGATAGAAGCAGTCAGCAACTAGTGTAGACCCAAGAATGCCAGTGAAATCAGAAGCTTCTTAGGCCTGGCAGGATATTACAGAAAAAAAAATTTTGTGGAGGATTTTCCCAAAATAGCCTCTCCACTCACAGCCTTGACCAGGAAGAACAAGAAGTTTGAATGGTCAGATAAATGCGAGCACAGTTTCCTAGAGCTGAAGAAGAGACTGACCAGTGCTCCCATCCTGACTGTTCCAGAGAGTGACAAGGCCTTTGACATCTACAGTGATGCATCCAAGATGGGCCTTGGAGCTGTCCTCATGCAAGATGGTAAAGTAATAGCATATGCCTCCAGACAGCTCAAGGACTATGAGAAGAATTACCCTATCCACGACCTTGAGCTAGCAGCTGTGGTTTTTGCACTGAAGCTCTGGAGACACTACCTGTATGGAGTGCAGTGCAGAATCTTCACAGACCATCAGAGTTTGAAGTACTTCTTCACTCAGAAGGATCTGAATATGAGGCAGCGCAGGTGGTTAGAGTTGGTCAAAGATTATGACTGTGAAATCCTCTACCACCCAGGTAAAGCTAATAAAGTGGCAGATGCACTGAGCAGGAAATCCTGTGCAGCACTGATGTCCCTATCATCACTGTCTCTACCACTTCAGAAAGAAATAAAGGATTTTGGAGTCGAGGTAATAATTGGGCAACTTTCTGCATTGACTCTAGAGTCAACCCTGCTTGTGGACGTACAAAGAAAGCAAAGTCAAGACCCAGAGATCCAGAAGATCAAGCAGGAGATTCAAGAGGCAGAAAATTCAGAGTTTCGAGTATCAGATAGTGGCATCCTCTATCTTGGAGACCGCCTTTGCGTCCCCAATGATGAGGAACTAAGAAAGAATATTTTAGAAGAAGCCCACAGTACCCCGTACTCTATGCACCCTGGTTCTACCAAGATGTACCAAGATGTAAAGCAAAGATTCTGGTGGTCTGGACTCAAGCGAGACGTAGCCAGATATATCAGTACCTGCTTGACCTGCCAGAGAGTCAAAGCAGAGCACCAGAGACCAGGAGGAGTTCTACAGCCACTTCCCATTCCAGAGTGGAAGTGGGAAGAAATATCCATGGACTTTATCACAGGTCTCCCAAGGACCACCCATGGACACGATGCAATATGGGTGATAGTGGACAGATTGACCAAGTCTGCCCACTTCCTAGCCATCAAGTTATCGCATTCGGTAGAGCAATTAGCACAGCTGTACGTGAAAGAAGTGATCAGGCTTCACGGAGTTCCGAGGTCGATCGTGTCTGACAGAGATGGGCGGTTCACCTCCCATTTTTGAAGGTGTGTTCAGGACGCCCTAGGCACCAGACTTCAGTTCAGCACAGCTTTCCATCCCCAGACAGATGGACAAACAGAGAGAGTAAATCAGATTTTAGAAGACATGCTAAGGGCTTGTGCGTTGGACTTTAAAGGTAGTTGGTGCAAATTTCTGTGCTTAGCTGAGGTTGCCTACAACAATAGCTATCAGGCCACTATCAAGATGGCACCTTATGAGGCATTATATGGCAGGAAATGTAGATCACCCATATGTTGGCAAGAAGCTGGTGAGAAGAAAGAGATGGAGTCAGGACTAGACAGCCAGACTGAGCTTATAGATGAGACCACTCAGGCTATCCAGACGATCCGCCAGAGGATTGAGACTGCCCAGAGTAGACAGAAAAGTTATGCTGACACACGCCGTAGGCCACTTGAATTCCAAGTTGGAGATTCAGTATTTCTCAAGGTCGCTCCTATGAAGGGAGTGATGAGATTTGGTAAAAAGGGTAAGCTAAGTCCTCGCTACATAGGACCCTACAAGATCATAAGGAGGGTTGGTAAGGTAGCATATGAGTTGGACTTACCAGAGGATATGTCAGCTATCCACAGTACATTCCATGTCTCCATGCTAAAGAAGTGTATTCACGACCCTAGCCAAGTGATTCAGCCTCAGTCAGTACAGATCCAAGAAGATCTTAGTTATGAGAGCAGACCGACACAGATAGTGGACAAAGCAGTTAAAAGATTAAGAAACAGAGAAGTGCCACTAGTGAAGGTCATCTGGCAGAATCAAAAGCATGAAGATGCTACTTGGGAACGTGAGGACAGCATGAGAGAGAGATATCCAGAATTATTCTAAGTTCGAGGACGAACTTTTCATAAGGTATGGGGGATTGTAACGCCCCAAAATTCCCATTTTTAGTTCTTAAAGTCCTTAGAATTATTTAAAAATGGTTTAGAAATATTCTAGATATATTTAGGGATTTTTAGAATATTTTTATGAAATTTTCCGAGTCCGTTTAGTATATTTAAAAAAAGAAAAACGTTAAAGAGCAAGCAGGGGGTTCGAACCCGCGACCACCGGAAGAACAAGCATGCGCACGACCAGCTGGGCTGGTTGGTTTTGTTGAAATAAGCTGGGCGAAACAATAGATAAGGTATAATTAGGTAAATTCGCCCCATAAGTATAAATAGATAATTAAAGAGAGAAATTTTATTTTCTCTCAACCTAAACCCTTTCTCTCCCTCGCCCAGCACCTTGCGCCGACTTCTCTCCCTCTCCTCTCTTGGGCGACGCCAACCAACACCAAGGCCAAGGGGGCCGCCCAAGGTTCTCCTCCAAGAGATATTCCTATATTCGGGATCCCCGCGACGAGAGGAACGCGTAGGCGCGAAGAATTCTCCGAGATCTCAAGTTTCTCCCGAGCCCTAGACGTCAATCTTGGTTGTAAGTCCAAGATATCAATGTAAGTACTGCTCACCTGCAGTAAGAGGCGGTTTTTCCGCAAGAATTTCCCTTAAAAGTTTTTAAAAGAGATATTTACTTCTTGTTAAGATTTTTGCATGTGATCTTAGTTCATTATATGCTTATATATTTTATTGAGTGCCCTATATGAGGTTAGGGTCCAAGAAAAGCTATGAGAAAAGAAAAGATAAGATAAAGATAAGAAAAGAAAAGGCCAAGGCCTTAAGAAATCCCCAAAAGTCAAGACTTAGGGATTTTAACACGCAAGGTGCTCGAGAAAATGCCAAGGCATTTACAGATAAGAAAAGAAAAGGCCAAGGCCTTAAGAAATTCCCAAAAGTCAAGACTTAGGGATTTTAGCACGCAAGGTGCTCGAGAAAATGCCAAGGCATTTACAGATAAGAAAGAAAAGAAAGAAAAGCTATTTTATTTTCTAAGGCCAGTACCCGGCGTCCAAGGGCGTCGTTAAAGAAATCCAGGTGTCCAATTCCAAGGTCTTGGCCCTGGTAGACCAAGGTCTGCTCTATTAGGATTGGTGGCTCGCTACCCCAACCTTTTAGGGAACGCGCATGAGATGGTACTTACGTCTTCAGTGGATCCAAGTGATTATTATTTTCAAGTATATGCTTTAGCAAAGTTTTCTAAAGTTTAAGAAAGTTTTCAAAGAGTTAAAGAAAGACTTTAAGTTAAAGAATTGCTAAAGTTTCAAGTTAAGCCAAGAAAAGTGAGTTGAGATTTATTAATGCTTGAGTATGCATGTTTTGAGTTACACATGTTCTTAGTTTTCTTTCAAGCATATAAGTATCTCATGTGATTTCATATTGTTCAAGAAGCATGTTTGCACATTTCGAGATTTTGTGAGCTAGATAATACTTACTAAGCTTTTTGCTTACTAGTTGCATTTCCTCTTACTGTAGATAAAGGTAAAGGCAAGCAATTCTGAAGGAAGGCGACGAGGCGGTGCTGAGTAAAGTGTGTGTGGTGGCTGATTTTGGAGAGATCCTTGAGACGAGACAATTTAGTTATTTGAATTACAATGTTTTAGTTTATTCAAATTTCAAGTTCTTGCTTTATGGAGTTTAGCGAACATTTAAGCTTTGGATAGTTTTTACATGCTCAATTTCTTAGAGTAAAGATTCCATGTCATTTCATTTAGCATACATATCCTTATGATTGCATTGGATGAGTAGAAGTGTGGGTGGTTTGAAATATTGATACTTTATTAGAGAAATAGATGCATGTGCCAAGATAGTATTAATTTCCCTTTTGATCAAGTTTTTATTGCTTAAGTATGTTTAGAAAAGTTGCTTTCTCATTTGATAATGCCTTAGGGATGTTTCAGAATTTTGTGTGATGAGTTTCAATGGTTAGAAGTTAAGTTTGGTACAAACTCTAGCTTAAAGTCTATGTAGATTTTTCATAACTTGCTAAATTCCGCAAAAGTCCTAATTTCATGTTTATGGATTCGTTTTGATTGGCTAAATTGTTTAGAAAACTGGTATAGAGTATAGAAATGGTGTCATGATTTTATATGGCTCGAAAGTATAGGTTTGGTGGAGTTTTGAAACAAGGCTTCGAATCTGAAAAACAGGTTTCAGACTTATCAGTCGACTGATACCCGTAAGCTGAGTTGGGCGAGGCAAGTTTCAATAAGTATTTTCTTACGAGTTTTTGAGAAAGAAAGTGTGACATGGTATTATGCATGACTATTTGAGTTAGAATATCATTCTTAGATAGATTTAAAAGTTTAAAAAAAAGATTTCCGCATTTTTAGTCGTGCATTAGAGTCGAGAAGTAGACAAAAGTAACGATCCGTCTAAGGCAGGAGAAGGCGGGTCGCTACAGCATGCAGTCCGACTGACTGGACCCTGACTCTAGCTCGAGCCTGGCCCACCTGAGTGATCAAGTTTTGCAGTCAGCCTCCTACAGAGGAATCATCCACTAGGCAAACTGCTTCTTCCGAACCCTTTGAAATCATGATGTATCTTCTCATTAATTGCCGCCTTAATGACCCAAGACTCGCGTTCCCAAGACACTTGCCCCTGCATATCGAGGGATATGCCACCCCTCTTCTTGAATGCTCAACCCACACGTGTGGCCAGCCATCCCGAGAACTACCCGAGTCTGATCTGACAGTTTTAGCATGGCCACATGCTTTCCCCGATTCTCCATCGAACGATTGGCGTCCTTCTTCTATCCCCATAAATAGGCTTCTCGCATGGTTGTTTTTCTTACGACGTCTTCACTTTGACATCGTTCTCTGCCGCTTATAGCTCTGCTAGGGTTTTGCCAGCTTTTTCTCTCTGGCTTCCTTCTTCGGCGACTCCTTCCTTCGGTCAGTTTCCTATTTCTTTCTTATCTGATGGCTTCTCCTTCTTCGTCTTCCTCTCCTTTCCTACCATGGTACTCCACCATGGTAACCGATTTCACTGCCCATGACCTAGAGCAAATCCAGTCGGACTTCTTAATCCCTTCCGACCACCACCTGCGCCTGCCGAAATCAACTAATCGACCCAACTCTTCCCCGTTGGGCTATATTACTTTATCTCGAGACCACCTGCAGGCCGGTCTCCGCTTTCCCATTCATCCTTTCATCTCCGACATCTGGAAACACTTTCAAATTCCTTTATCCCAACTAGCTCCAAACGTCGTACGCCTAATGTGCGGCTCGGTCATCATTTTCGCCTTATACATGATTCGCCTAGAGCCCGAGCACTTCCATTACTTTTTCTACCCCAAACAACAAGAGTCGGGCGACTTCTTCTTCCATGCCCGAGCCAAAGCTTCTTTCCTCTTGAATCTTCCCTCTTCTAACAAGGGATGGAAAGAGCGTTACTTCTTTATCAAGCCCACCTCGGCCTCGAGCTGGCCCATGGCTTGGATCGAGGAGCGTCCTGCCCCCGATCTCCTCCCTAAGAACTATCGCACTTCCATGGCCTACCAAACTGTCACAACCGAGCTAGAGGGTAGGCACTTTCATGGAGGTCACCTGCTGAAGGAGGAGATTCTCTCTGCCTTCGGTCTCAGCCCCAGACCGACCCCCTCGTTGTCCGTAGTCGGTAAGCATTACGATATCTTCCTACCATACTCTTTAATTATAACTGAGCCCCCTTTTACCCTTGAAGTTCCCATGTTGTTGTCCGCGTCCCTGAAGGAAGGCTTCAGATTGGATGAGGCCGAGCTACGGACCCGAGTCACCGCCGAGTTGGCGACAAGGGGAGGTGCCTCTGTAACGACCCGGAAAATTCTCTTAATATTTTCTTAAAATATTAAGCATGTTTAAATAATTTTCCAAGGGACCTAGAAATATTAAGGAGAACTTAGGCCTAGAAAATCCATATTTTCTCATTTAAATTGAGAAAACTAAGTACCAATGAGCTTTAAATGGGCTCCAAAAATGGGTATTAATTAGGTAAAATTAATATAAATTAGGTAAAATTAATATAAATATAAAAGAATTTTATTTAGGAATATTAGAATAATTATGGGTGATTTTAGGGGGATTTTCGGAATTTAGGAAATAAAAATAATAAAATAAATGAAATAAAAATAAAATAAAAATAAAGGTGCATGAGCCAAGGATTGAACCTTGGACCTCTTGTACAACCATGTAAGCCTTAACCAACTCACCTAGCAAGGGATTTCTATGAGGAAATGAAGTGGATATAGGTTAAGATTAAGAAGAAGATGAAGGGTCATGGAGAGACTCTTCATTTACCTCTTTAATGGATGATAAATAGGGGGGTTTGGGAGTTTCATTCTCTCTTCTTTCAATTGAATTTCCTCCTCTCCTCCTCCCTCATCCTAGCCGAAATCTACAAGGGAGATTTTCCTTTGGGAAAACTCCACAAGAAGGTCCAACCACCAAGATCTAAAGGTTTCCTAAGGTTCCAAGGCTAGGGGTGATCAAGAGACAACAAGTCTTCCTTCTTCTTCCCATCTAAGGTCTAAAAATCAAGAAACACAAGGTAAGACTCCCTCACCTATGGTATAATAGTTCCCTATGATTTTTATGATTTTTAGTATGATATATAGTGGTTGGTTTTCGAATTGGATGTTGAAAGGAAAGAAAACCAAGACCCTCATGTTTAAGGGTTTCGGCCACCATGATTTACAGGTCTATAATTATGTTAAAAATCATGATAATGTTATTTAATGTTCCCTTATGATGTGTAGAGGTTAAGTATAATTTTTGGGAATTTTTGGAGTACCCTAGGACACCCTAGGGTTTCGGCCAACATGAAAGAAACAAAACTAAGAACCCTAAGTTTAAGGGTTTCGGCCACCATGATTTACAGGTCTATAATTATACTAAAAATCATGATAATGTTATTTAATGTTCCCTTATGATGTGTAGAGGTTAAGTATAATTTTTGGGAATTTTTGGAGTACCCTAGGACACCCTAGGGTTTCGGCCAACATGAAAGAAACAAAACTAAGAACCCTCATGTTTAAGGGTTTCGCCCACCATGATTTACAGGTCTATAATTATGCTAAAAATCATGATAATGTTATTTAATGTTCCCTTATGATGTGTATAGGTTAAGTATAATTTTTGGGAATTTTTGGAGTACCCTAGGACACCCTAGGGTTTCGGCCAACATGAAAGAAACAAAACTAAGAACCCTAAGTTTAAGGGTTTCGGTCACCATGATTTAAAGGTCTATAATTAAGCCAAAAATCTTGATAATGTTAATTTATGTTCCCTTATGATGTGTGGAGGTTAAGTATAAATTCTGGGAATTTTTGGATTACCCTAGAGACCCCATATGTTTCGGCCAACCTCAAGGGCCCAAGGGTTAGGGTTGAGCCTTTAACTTTAAGTATATGTTTATGTGTTTCCATGATAAGTATGATAAGTATATGTTCAGGATATGAATGATGTCATGATAAGAATGATAGGGTTATGATCACGATAAAAATGATGCTATGATATGTTAGGTTCATGATATGAATGATGTCATGTTAAGTATGTTATGTTTATGTTTAAGAATGAGGATGATGTCATGTTTAAGAATGAAAATGATGCCATGTTAAGAATGAAAATGATGCCATGTTAAGAATGAAAATGATGTCATGTCTAAAAAAATGAAAGTGAAGAATGAAGTTAAGGTTCATGCCTTTAAGGCATAATGATGATGTTAAGTATGATGAATGATGATGAATGAAAGATGATGCTTATGTCTTTAAGGCATAAATATGCTAAGACGGCACGATCGATGGTCGACGGTACAACGGTCGTGAGGACCGATAAATGGGCTGGTAGACAGGCCGAGCCGTAACAAGTTATGTTATGTTAAAGATGTCATGAATGTCTTATGAATGATGAAGCATGAAAAGTATTTTACTTTATGAATGGGCTTGTACCGGACCGAAGTATGGGTCCAAGGGATGGGTACCTTAAGAACGCCCCGGTTTTGGACTACCGAAGCTGTCCACGGTTCTGGCACTACCGGAGCTGTGCAACAGGGATGGGCACCTTAAGAACGCCTCGGTTCGGGGACTACCGACTATGCTGTCCTTACCCTAGTAGGTTGGGGCTCACGACCTCGGACTTGCTAGGGATGCGCGCTATGATGTATGTATGTGGTACAAGCCGGGGACCCCAAATGATGTTATGATGATTATGTTTAAGCAATGAAAAGTATGTTTTAAAAGTTAAGCATCCTTATGTATATGCATTCCACTCATGCATCCATTCATGTTATGCATTATGCTATGTTGATAAGATTTTATGCTTACGTTTCATGTTAAGAAGTATGCATGAGAATGAATGAATTATGCCATGCTTAGAATGTCTATGATGTTTATGTTTATGCCATGTATCATGCCATGCTTAGAATGTTCACTATGTTTATGATTTATGTCATGCTTAGAATGTTCACAATGTTTACGATATGCCATGAATTATGCCATGCTTAGAATGTTCACTATGCTTATGATTTATGCCATGAATTATGCCATGCTTAGAATGTTCACTATGTTTACGATATGCCATGAATTATGCCATGCTTAGAATGTTCACTATGTTTATGAATTGTGCCATGAGAATGAATGAATTATGCCATGCTTAGAATGTTCACTATGTTTACAATATGCCATGAATTATGTCATGCTTAGAATGTTCACTATGTTTATGAATCGTGCCATGAGAATGAATGAATTATGTCATGCTTAGAATGTTCACTATGTTTACGATATGCCATGAATTATGTCATGCTTAGAATGTTCACTATATTTATGAATTGTGCCATGAGAATGAATGAATTATGCCATGCTTAGAATGTCTATGATGTTTATGTTTATGCCATGTATCATGCCATGCCTAGAATGTTACTATGTTTATGTTCATGTCATGCTATGTATACGATAAATGATGCAAGATGTTATGTTCTAAGTAGAGCACCAAGTATGTTAATGTTTTATGTGCTCATTATGAGATGATGAATGATGGATGGTTTTGTGAGTAGGAAAGAGTCTTACTAAGCCTGTGTGCTTATAGTCTTATTTCCTTATACCGCAGATCATTCAAGGGGATAATGAAGGAAGCAGCAGGAGGGCAAGAACGCATGTGTGACGTAGTGACTTGGCCCAGGAACTATATGTTACTTATGTGTTTGAATAATGACTTATGGAACCTTATGATATGATGTTATGTGAGACATGATATGATGCTTAAATTCAAAGTTAATATGCTAAGGTTCCCATGTCAATAAGTTAAGAATGGTAACAGTACATGTATAAGTTAAGTTATTCCGCTGTCTTATGATGTCTACATGCCCTAAGCATGTTAACGTAACGCCGCTTAGAAAAAAAAAAGCGGGCGTTACAGGTTGGTATCAGAGCAGTAACCATCTCACTACACACACATCAAGCCCTCTTCCTGCCGCTTCCAAGTAAGTACCTCTTTACAAATCTTATAGTAAGATGTTTTATGATTTAGGATATGCAAGTATGAACGATAGTTATGATTAGGATATGCAAGTATGAACGATATGCAAGTATGAACGATAGTTATGATGAAAGGTACCTTAAGATATGTAACGATATGAACGATATTTTTATCTTCTTTTAGGAATTAGATGCTTAGAATAATATAGGG
>JAGFNQ010001328.1:231032-340613 GCA_024364735.1 Boesenbergia rotunda | reverse complement strand
GGTTGTCACAGGTCAGATACTTATTTACAGTCAGTACGCTACTGCATTATTTGATACTGGGGCAACACCACTCATTCGTCTCTATGTCCTACACTAAGAAGATAGATAAGTCTCCACAAGTTTTAGACTGCAGTTCTTGACAACCCTGCCTTCGGGAGAAATAGGGACATCCACTCCCGTGCTGCGTGCTGTGCCAGTCGGAATCGCAGGAAGAGAACTCTACTGCGATCTGATAGTACTCGACATGCAGGATTATGATGTTATAATGGGAAGGAACTTTCTGAGCAAATACGACGCTTTCTGTCGAGTGCCGTAAACGAAAGGTGATCTTTCAACTTGAGGCAGATTCTAATGTTCGAATTTATCGGAGAGCCGAGGAAAGAACCGGGGAATTTTTATCGACTCTCAAAGCACAGAAGGTGATAGATAAGGGATACACTGGATTCTAGCACATGTGGTTGACGTAAGTCAAACCAAGGACTAGAAGCTAGAAGACGTTAGGGTTGTGGGTAATTATCCAGAGGTATTCCCAAATGAATTACCAGGATTAGCTCCTAATAGAGAAGTGGAATTCGAGATCGAATTGGTTTCTGGTACTAACCCGTTCCCCAAGGCACCTTACCATATGGCAAGGTCAACGGTTTGAGGAATTCACCTGGGAACGTGAGGACGCGCTGAGACGCAGGTACCCGGAGATATTCTAAGTTCGAGGACGAACTTTCACGAGGTATGGGGGATTGTAACGACCCAGAAATTTCTCTTAATATTTTCTTAAAATATTGAGCATGTTTAGATAATTTTCCGAGGGGCCTAGAAATAATTATGTAAAATTGGGCCTAGAAATCCATGTTTTCTCATTTAAATTGAGAAAAACTAGGTACTAATGAGCTTTAAATGTGCTCCAAAAATGGGTATTAATTAGGTAAAATTAATATAAATATAAAAGAATTTTATTTAGGAATATTAGCATAATTATGGGTGATTTTAGGGGGATTTTCGGAATTTAGGAAATAAAAATAATAAAATAAATAAAATAAAAATAAAATAAAAAATAAAGGTGCATGAGCCAAGGATTGAACCTTGGACCTCTTGTACAACCATGTATGCACTAACCAACTCACCTAGCAAGGTATTGTTAGGAGGGAATGAAGTGGATATTGGTTAAGGCATAGAAGAAGATGAAGAGTCATGGATAGACTCTTCATTTGCCTCCTTAATGGGCTATTAAAGGGGGGTTTTGGGAGTTACCTCTTCTTCCCATCACTTGCATTTCGAAACCTCTCCCTTCCCTCATCCTAGCCGAATACCCAAGGTGGGGTTCTCCCTTGGAAAAGCTCCACAAGTGGTCTTATCTCCAAGATCTAAGAGTTTTCCCAAGGATACAAGGACAAGGAGGCAAGGATCCAAAGCTTTTACAATCTTCTTCTTCTTCCAAGGTTTAAAAAATCAAGAAAGTCAAGGTAAGACTCCTTCACCTGTGGTATAATAGTTCCCTATGATTTTTATGATTTTTAGTATGATATATAGTGGTTGGTTTTCGAATTGGATGTTGAAAGGAAAGAAAACCGAGACCCTCATGTTTAAGGGTTTCGGCCACCATGATTTACAGGTCTATAATTATTGTAAAAATCATGATAATGTTATTTAATGTTCCCTTATTATGTGTAGAGGTTAAGTATAATTTTTGGGAATTTTTGGAGTACCCTAGGACACCCTAGGGTTTCAGCCAACATGAAAGAAACAAAACTAAGAACCCTCATGTTTAAGGGTTTCGGCCACCATGATTTACAGGTCTATAATTACGCTAAAAATCATGATAATGTTATTTAATGTTCTCTTATGATGTGTAGAGGTTAATTATAATTTTTGGGAATTTTTGGAGTACCCTAGGACACCCTAGGGTTTCGGCCAACATGAAAGAAACAAAACTAAGAACCCTAAGTTTAAGGGTTTCGGCCACCATGATTTACAGGTCTATAATTATGATAAAAATCATGATAATGTTATTTAATGTTCCCTTATGATGTGTAGAGGTTAAGTATAATTTTTGGGAATTTTTGGAGTACCCTAGGACACCCTAGGGTTTCGGCCAACATGAAAGAAACAAAACTAAGAACCCTAAGTTTAAGGGTTTCGGTCACCATGATTTAAAGGTATATAATTAAGAAAAAAATCTTGATAATGTTAATTTATGTTCCCTTATGATGTGTGGAGGTTAAGTATAAATTCTGGGAATTTTTGGATTACCCTAGAGACCCCATATGTTTCGGCCAACCTCAAGGGCCCAAGGGTTAGGGTTGAGCCTTTAACTTCAAGTATATGTTTATGTGTTTCCATGATAAGTATGATAAGTATATGTTCAGGATATGAATGATGTCATGATAAGAATGATAGGGTTATGATCACGATAAAAATGATGCTATGATATGTTAGGTTCATGATATGAATGATGCCATGTTAAGTATGTTATGTTTATGTTTAAGAATGAGGATGATGCCATGTTTAAGAATGAAAATGATGCCATGTTAAGTATGTTATGTTTATGTTTAAGAATAAAATGATGCCATGTTTAAGAATGAAAATGATGCCATGTTAAGAATGAAAATGATGCCATGTCTAAAAAAATGAAAGTGAAGAATGAAGTTAAGGTTCATGCCTTTAAGGCATAATGATGATGTTAAGTATGATGAATGAATGAATATGCTATGAATGATGATGAATGAAAGATGATGCTTATGTCTTTAAGGCATAAATATGCTAAGATGGCACGGTCGATGGTCGACGGTACGACGGTCGTGAGGACCGATAAATGGGCCGGTAGACGGACCGAGCCGTAACAAGTTATGCTATGTTAAAGATGCCATGAATGTCATATGAATGATGAAGCATGAAAAGTATTTTACTTTATGTATGGGCTTGTACCGGACCGAAGTATGGGTCCAAGGGATGGGCACCTTAAGAACGCCCCGGTTTTGGACTACCGTAGCTGTCCATGGTTCTGGCACTATCAGAGCTGTGCAACAGGGATGGGCACCTTAAGAACGCCTCGGTTCGGGGACTACCGACTATGCTGTCCTTACCCTAGTAGGTTGGGGCTCGCGACCTCGGACTTGCTAGGGATGCGCGCAATGATGTATGTATGTGGTACAAGCCGGGGACCCCAAATAATGTTATGATGATTATGTTTAAGCAATGAATAGTATGTTTTAAAAGTTAAGCATCCTTATGTATATGCATTCCACTCATGCATCCATTCATGTTATGCATTATGCTATGTTGATAAGATTTTATGCTTACGTTTCATGTTAAGAAGTATGCATGAGAATGAATGAATTATGCCATGCTTAGAATGTTCACTATGTTTACGATATGCCATGAACTATGCCATGCTTAGAATGTTCACTATGTTTACGATATGCCATGAATTATGCCATGCTTAGAATGTTCACTATGTTTATGATTCATACCATGAATTATGCCATGCTTAGAATGTCTACTATGTTTATGATTTATGCCATGAATTATGCCATGCTTAGAATGTCTACTATGTTTATGTTCATGCCAAGTATTATGTTTATCATGTCTATGTTAATCATGTTTATGTTTATGCCATGTATCATGTCATGCTTAGAAGGTTTACTATGTTTATGTTCATGCCATGCTATGTATACGATAAGTGATTTAAGATGTTATGTTTTAAGTAGAGCACCAAGTATGTTGATGTTTTCATGTGCTCATTATGAGATGATGAATGATGAATGGTTTTGTGAGTAGGAAAGAGTGTTACTAAGCCTGTATACTTATAGTCTTATTTCCTTATACCGCAGATCATTCAAGGGGACAATGATGGAAGCAGCAGGAGGGCAAGAACACATATGTGTAGTAGTGACTTGGCCCAGGAAACCATATGTTTACTGTTTATGCTAGAACTTCACCTTGGTTACTTATATGTTTGAATAATGACTTCTGGAACCTTATGATATGATGTTATGTATGACATGATATGATGCTTAAGTTCAAAGTTAATATGCTAAGGTTCCCATGTCATTAAGTTAAGAATGGTAATAGGGCATGTATAAGTTAAAGTTATTCCGCTGCCTTATGATGTCTACATGCCCTAAGCATGTTAACGTAACGCCGCTGATGGAAAAAAAAGCGGGCGTTACAGAACCGGAGTTTTGTTTCTCGTTTGGGTTGATGGACACATCCATGCCCGGCTTGATCCTCAACATGTTCAAACCATGGAATTAGTTTATGAATAATATAGTTGGAGTCAGAGGTCAATCCTTAGTTTTGGTTGTTGGACACATCCAAGCCTGACTAAATGGTTGATTGAGCTCCAATCATATTAAAACTATTTCTTGATTAATGGGTCAGCCTTAAGCTTGGAGCATCGATTTGTTGTGCCACAGCCAAGGTCGATGTAAAGAGAGGTGCAGTTGGGTGCTATGTACATTGTTGCATACATGTTAATGAGTTAACAACCCAATGATTTATGCAAACATTCAATTAGTTGATAGCATAAAGTGATAGTTACATATATGTGATATGTAATCGGTATAATTACCTACCTTCATAGCTAAGAAAAACTTGATGGCCACAGCCATGGTGGTTCTTATCTATGGTTGGATATCAACCTATTTGGAGATGTTCCTACGATCTCCCGAATTGATAAAAAGGGTTATTCAATTTGAAAAATAAATAGGATTTTTATTAACGTATGTTGATACATTTTTTAATCATTCTTCTCACATAATCTCAATTTGTATTTCTAGGATAATCACTCGATCATGTCTTCTCTGAATTTCTGTTCCATTTTGGACACCAATAAACTGACTGGGCCAAACTTCATGGACTGGCTTCGAAACCTGAGGATAGTCCTCAAGGCAGAGATGCTTTCCTATGTCCTTGAAGATCAACTTCCCGACCGTCCTCCAGAAAATGCAACTCCAGACCAATTGTTGGCCTATCAGAAACATGTGACTGATTCTGAACTTGCGAGTTGCATCATGCTAGCCTCTATGGTACCTGAGCTACAAAAGCAGCATGAGCATATGGATGCTTATACCATCATCTTCCATCTTCATGAGTTGTTTGAAGAGCAGGCGAGATCCGAAAGGTTCGAAGTCTCCAGACTCCTCTTCACCATTAAGATGCAGGAAGGCACTTCTGCCTCACAGTTTGTGTTTAAGATGTTGGGGTACATTGAGCGACTGAGCACACTCGGTTTTGCAATGGATCATGAACTAAGTATTGACTTAATTCTGCATTGTTTGCCCAAAAGTTATTCACAATTTGTGATGAACTATCGGATGAACAAGTTGGAGACTACCATTCCTGAGTTGCTCAACCTGCTGAAGACTGTAGAGCCTTCTGTAAAGCAGGATCAAAAGACGGTACTGTTAGTTGGTTCCTCGAAGAAAGGTTCTAAGAGGAAGGCTAAAGAACAGAATAAAGGAAAGAAGAAAAAGGCCAAAAAGACTGAAAAAAAAACCAAAAGGAACTTGCCATCATTGTGGCAAGGAGGGTCACTGGCGAAGAAACTGCAAGGTTTATCTTGAGTCCTTGAAGAAGAAGGCATCCGATGCCCCATCTTCTTCAGGTATCTTGGTTATTAAATGTCACTCTATTTTGTTATTTTGTTCCTTCGTTAATAAAGAACATTGTATCTATTTCATGTTAGAATGAAAAGGGTTACCATTTAACTTTTAGTAACAATTGTTGTTACATAACTTTAAATGGTGTTCTTTATGGGACTAGAACTTTATGCAATGGTATCTACACGTTAGATTTATCAGGTGACATTTTCAATGTCGAAGTAAGCAACAAGCGTGCACGAATCGATAATCGAATAGACTCCTACATATGGCATTGTCGTCTTGGCCATATAAGTAAGAAACGCATGACCGAATTACACCGATGTGGAATTCTGGAATCATTTGAACCCGATTCATTTGATACATGCGAATCATGCTTAAAAGGAAAGATGACCAAATTACCCTTTTCTGGAAAAGGTAATCCAGTGGGAGAATTGCTTGGTCTAATACATACTGATGTATGTGGACCAATGTCAACTCTTGCACAAAGAGGCTATAGCTACTTCATCACCTTTATCGATGATCACTCACGATTCGGGTATGTGTTCTTGATGAAACACAAATCTGAAGCTTTTGAGAAATTCAAAGAGTTCAGAAATGAAGTAGAGAAATAGCTTGGCAGAAGTATTAAGATACTTCGATCTGATCGGGGTGGTGAATACTTGAGTCAAGAGTTTCAAGATTATCTGAGGGACAATGGGATATTGTCTCAATGGACTCCGCCGTATACACCACAGCATAATGGTGTATCTGAGAGGCGTAACCGAACCTTGATGGACATGGTTAGATCCATGATGAACCATACAACTCTTCCAAAATCCTTTTGGGGCTATGCACTTAAGACAACTATTTACTTGCTAAACAAAGTCCCGACCAAGGTAGTCTCTACTACTCCATATGAGATATGGAATAGTAAGAAACCTCACTTAACTCACCTTAAGATATGGGGTTGTCCTGCTTATGTGAAGCGGACTGTATCAGACAAATTGGATGCTAAGTCTGATAAATGTCTATTTATTGGATACCCTAAGGAAACGAAGGGTTACCAATTCTATCATCCCTTGGAACAAAAGGTGTTTGTTTCAAGGCATGCTGTATTTCTGGAAAAAGAATTTCTTTTACAAGAAAATAGTGGGAGTGGCATTGAACTTGATAAAGTTCAAGAAACTCCAATAGACATCACAGAGACACCTAGTCTAGACCCACAACCAATAACTCATAATGATGAGCTATCAGTTGAACCTAAAACAACACTACCTCTTCGTAGGTCTGATAGGACACGCAATATTCCAGAGAGATACGGATTTCTCATAAGTGAATCGAACGACGTGTTACTCATAAACGATGACGAACCTATCAGTTATGAAGATGTTCTGAAAAGTTCAGAAAGGGACAAATGACTTGATGCCATGAAGTCGGAAATGGATTCCATGTACGAAAATCAAGTATGGGACTTGGTTAACCCACTTGAAGGGATTAAGCCCATAGGGTTCAAGTGGGTTTTCAAGAAGAAAACCGACATGGAAGGTAATGTTGTTACCTTTAAGGCTAGATTAGTGGCAAAAGGATATCATCGGAAACAAGGAATTGATTATGACGAAACCTATTCGCCAGTAGCTATGCTTAAATCCATTCGGATCCTCCTAGCCATAGCAGCTCATTATGATTATGAGATATGGCAAATGGATGTGAAAACAGCTTTCCTCAATGGAAACCTGCTTGAGGATGTATACATGATACAACCTGAAGGTTTCACATCGGTTGATAAAACCAAAGTATGCAAGCTTCGACGATCCATATATGGACTGAAGCAAGCATCTAGGAGCTGGAACATCCGTTTTGATGAGACAATCAAAGAGTTTGATTTCTCACAAAATCCTGACGAACCTTGTGTGTACAAGAAGGTTAGTGGGAGTGCAGTCGTTTTCCTTGTATTATATATCGATGACATATTACTTATAGGAAACGATATATCAGTTTTACAGACAGTTAAAATTTGGTTGTCCAAAACTTTCTCCATGAAAGACCTGGGAGAAGCAACCTATATCCTTGGGATTAGAATCTATAGAGATAGATCAAAACGGTTGCTTGGTCTTTCGCAGTCTACATATATAGACCGAGTGCTAAAAAGGTTTAGCATGTCAGAATCCAAGAAAGGTTACCTTCCCATCAGGCATGAGATCAATCTTTCAAAGTCTATGTGTCCGCGTACAGAAGCCGAGAGGATTTGCATGAATAAGATTCCTTATGCATCCGCGATAGGATCTATCATGTATGCTATGTTATGTACTAGGCCCGATGTATCATATGCTCTGAGTGTCACGAGCAGATACCAGTCGGATCCAGCAATGGATCATTGGGCGGCTGTCAAGACAATCCTTAAGTACTTAAGAAGAACTAAGGGTGTGTTCTTAATATATGGAGAAGATGATATGGTGATACGTGGGTATACAGATGCCAGTTTCCAGACATATAAGATGACTCCAAATCTCAGTCTGGATACGTATTTATCTTGAATAGAGGCGCAATAAGTTGGAAGAGTTCCAAACAAGACACCGTAGCGGATTTTACCACGGAAGCA
Source organism: Boesenbergia rotunda (assembly GCA_024364735.1). Lineage (NCBI taxonomy): Eukaryota > Viridiplantae > Streptophyta > Magnoliopsida > Zingiberales > Zingiberaceae > Boesenbergia > Boesenbergia rotunda. Next base: position 332,435 of record JAGFNQ010001328.1, on the reverse strand, counting down.
GTCTGGATCAAGAAGTTTGTCTCAAAGCTTGGTGAGGTTCCAACCATTGATGAAGCAATACCGGTTTATTGCGACAACAATGGAGCTATTGCACAAGCAAAGGAACCAAGGTCTCATCAGCGATCCAAACACGTGCTTCGCCGCTATCATCTGATCAGAGAGATTATAAGTAGGAATGATATACAAATTGAGAAAATTCCCACTGAAAGGAATTTAGCGGATCCTTTAACTAAGCCCTTGCCTCAAAACAAGTTTGAGGGTCATGTTAGAGCCTGTGGTATTGGATACCGTAGCGATTGGCATTAGGCCAAGTGGGAGTTTGTTAGTGATATAAGAGAAGTGTCCTAAGGCAATCGCCTTATGATTGTAAATATTTATTTTAATAAATGATAATTCACTATTTGAGTATACATGTATGTGTATTTGATTGGGATATTAAACTCATCTACTGAATGTCCGCAATACAATTCAAAGTATAAGAGAATTTGTGATGGGATTACAACTAGTGATTATCTCTACATGTGCAATTGTGAAGTATTGAAAATATCCCTAGTCGATGAATTGATAAAAAATGGACACTATCAATTCTGTTGAGACTAGCATGGGTTATTCTCTAATCAGCTGATTCTCACTGGCTGGTGACATTGGGATGTCCGGAGATAAACATGGATGCTAGTTAAGGGAACTAGTTCATTAGAGTAACTAGCTGTAAAACTTCATATGGTAATCTATATAGATATGTCAATGAAGTTCTTACTGCAGCTTAAGTGCGATGTTCCTTTGACTTGCGGTGTTCAAGTCATCTTGGTCATGGAGACTTATACTTTATCATCTTAAGCAAGCATCTCCAAGGAGGTGTGGACCCAGGATGATTGGGTATAAGCCGAAGTGACCGAAGATGTTTGAACAACCTACAAAGGATTCACCACTCCTTGCGAGGAGACGTATACCCAGGCCTATCGTCGGATTGTTACTCAAAGCCTCTGGCTAGAGCATATCATGTATAGAGTATGAGTCTCTTAAATACATGAGAGTAATTAGAAATCCAAAGGATGAGAAAGACAGTACTTGGGCTAGGTGTGACGTAGTCAGCCTAGTGGGGACTGACACACACAGACCATGTCCTGAACCAAGTGGGTATAAGATGGTGAAGGGAATGGCGCACGATTCATTAGAGCTACTGAAGGGTTTCATAATTACTTCTGAGGTCAACCGTTGATCTTTCGATTAATTGGGGGTCATGATGTACTACTAGGTGTCACTCATGATCGTTCTATAATTAGTTGATTATAGACGGCCAACATAAATCGAAAGCCTATTTAGTCACACGCACTACGAGTAATCCGAGGGATTTAAAATGAGTTGAAAATTAGATTTTCCAATCAAGAGAAATAAGACGAATCTGAGTTAATCAGAGGCGCAAAGGAAGCTTAAAATGGCTAAGTCTTTTGAAGGCTTATTGGGCGAATTAAATGAGTTTAATTCGCGATCGGTTTGGCTCGGTTTGGCCGGCCAAAGAGGGTGCCAACCCCCTTTGGGTTGGCCGGCCACAACAAGGGGAAGAAACCAATTTATTTGGTTTAATTAATAAAATAAATCTAGCGCGATTTGTTTTATAAATTATGGATAAATAAATTTGTGTAAAGAAATTTATATAAATAAATTTATAGAAATTTATTCTTTTATGGAAATTAAAATGATCCATGGAATGGTTTATTTTAATTTTATAAAATCAATTGTGAATTGATTTTTCCATAATAAAGAAGATTTATAAATTTCTTGTAAAATTTATTCTATAATTAAAGGAGAGAAGTATTTGTTTTATTATAAAGTTAGTTATAATAAAACTAAGCATAATGGAATAATTCATAAGAAAATTTATAAGATAAATTTCTTATGAAAATTAATTCCGTTAAAGAGAAGACTTAGCAAGGGAGAGGCTACTATATAAAGGAACCAAAGGCAAGCCTTGAATTCCAATCAATTGAGTCATCAAGAGATTTAGTAGCTCTCCCTCTCTCTCTTATTCTCTCCCTCTCTTCCCCTTAGGGCCGGCGCCCTCCTTGAGTGCTAGGCCCGGCACACCTCACACAACCCTAGGGTTGGCGTGAGTCGACTCCATCAAGTAGAAGCCAAAGAAGAAGAAGAAGAAGCGGGTGGCATCTCCTTCCTTCTCGGAATTTAGATTCCGTTTCTTGGTGGTTAGTTTCCTATCTTCTCTCTTGATCTTCTAGTTGTGCCTTTTGAGAATCTAGTAGTTCTCGTCGGCACAAAACTCGTGACTTTGCGAAGTCATTCCGAAGAGAACTCGGCGTGGACGCGAATAGAGGCGGAGCTTCCAAGGGACGTTACGGTTGGATCTCGTCCCTTTCTTCGAGTTACGCGAGGTACAAAGTAAATTAGTTTACTTTTCCGCAAAGTTTTAATTTATGATCATGTCCACACATCATAAGGTTGTATGCTAGATACGTGGTTAAAATAATTTGAGAAATTATTTTATGCTAATTCTTCCGCTGCACGTAAAAATTTAAAATTTTACGAACCCGTACCCTTGTCAACATGCACCCGGTCCCAACAAGGGGGGGTATTTATACTCATCAAATGAATACAAAGGGTCTATGTCCCTTGAGCTCCTCTCATCTTAATGCTAATAAAACCCAATGAATACCAAACCTCTTGGTATTCCTTAAGACTCTTAATATTCTATTCATCTAATGAATAGAATGTCTCTAAGTCTTCCTCTTAAATAATATTTATTAATCCCTTTAATGAATATTATCCATAATTAAGTGGTTGGGTCTAATCTAGATGAGTCTAACTCAAATTAGACTCAATCCCATAATCTAATTGGATTCACTTAAGTCTAATTCAATTAATCCAATTCGAATCAAATCTTAGTCAAACCAAAATCAATTAATCTCCAAAGCATCGTGTCCTTAGTGTGTGACCGAATAGGTTCTCGTAACGTTGGCAATATGTCTAAACCACTTTAGACACATAAGCAATGAGCGACATCTAGCAATGCATCATTGCTACCCAAGTAACAAGAAAAGTCGAGATCCGACTAAACCTCCGTGACTATGATAATGTATAACCTTGTCCTTCTATCCTTGATATCTAGATTGACCAATGAGGCATAGATCGTGTAATCATCAGTCAATCTTGTGTTTCTTGATCCCCGAGTAGACTCACTCAAACATATAAGCTCAATATCTCATATTGACTCATTTGAGCATGGTCATGCGTTTTAGTAGTCCTACTCGATCAAGGGGCTCACAGATATCATTTCTGTCATATGGGAGAGATAGATCCCATCTACATCACTCACATCCCTCCGTATAATTCATTACATACCCAGTGATCGCCTTTATAGTCCACCCGATTATGGGTGACGTTTGACGATACCAAAGTACATAACTACTTATGTAGGGAACCGTAGTGACTTCAGGTCTAACGACTATTCATACTAATAGTCACATGAGAAAGTTTATGACACTCATATGACAATCTATGAAACTTTCTCATGGTCGGTCAATTAAGTATACATTCTCCAATGTATACCCATGTGTCAACTTGATATCACATATCCATTACTTGTGAGCTCAAGTCATCAGTTGACCTACATGCTAGTCTCCATGCATTAATATTGTCCTTGAATATTAATACTTGACTAGGAATGGTTTAGAGTAGTGTTCTCTACATCATCTCACTATCGATTCAACCAATCGATATGATGTAGATAAGAACCTACTACCCAAGGATATTATTATACCTAGTTATTTGGCACAAATACATAGTAAGTATAATAACCAATCATGCCTTATTAATTATAGAAATGATACAAAATGTCCCTAGTCAATCATCACATAATTGGCTCTAGGGCTCCTACTAACAGTTCTTAGCTCGAATCTTGTGTGACGGCAAGAAGCAAATCTTGGGTGAAGAATATGATCTGGTGTCAATTGTTATTTAGATTTCAATTTTGAATTCTATTTCCACCGTTGATCAGCTGTATCAGTTCACTTTCAGGTACTAATCGGTTTGTTCGATCGATCAGATAAGCCACAGATCGGTCTGTTCGACCGATTAGATAAGCCACTGATCGGTCTGTTGACTGATCAGGCATTCTTCAACTTAGCTTAATTCTGTTTTTAAGTAATCTTCATTCTATATTTCATAATTCTACTGTTAGATAGATTTCTTGCATTTAATATGAATTTTTGCTTGTCAATCTCTTAGCTTACTCAAAATTCCCTGCATTTAATTTTAGTCCTTAAAATTTAATCTGAATTACTTAGTTTGGTTTAAAATAGGTTAAGTGTAATTCTTGCAATTTCCGAATTCGTACTATGCTTTAGCTAAGCTCACTCTGTTTTTACTGCTATTTCATTCCTTATTGCAAAACAAACCCCCATTTCAATTTGAAAACCCAAAACATTTAACGACAAAATTCAAGATTGGATTAAACATTCTTAACTAGTCCTTAGAAAATACACTTGAGGCCCCTGTACTACATTTAATTTTGTGAGCTAGGGTTTTCAATTTATAAATTTCTAAATTTGAGGCTCATTCGTGACACTTGATATTGGGCAAGTCATCACCGATCCAGAAAGCTTATGAGGAAACAGAAAGGTTGTTTGAACGGTCTGGTGACCGATCAGAAAATATTCTGTGTGGTCACAGAGAGATATCTGATTGGTCAGTATGACCGATCAAGGCCTCAACCGATCAGGCTGGGTCCAGATCGGTCAGGCATCTGGCTGATTAGTCACTTGGACCGATCAGGCTCTTCCCTGATCGGTCCTCTTGACCGATCAGGTTGCCTTGGCTGAAATCACAGTATGTTTAGGGATCGGTTTGGTGATCGATCCCCTAGTCTCTGATCGGTCAGTGAGAACGATCAGAACATCGCTGGATCTATCAGAATAGAGTCTGATTGGTCAGGAGGTTGTCTGATCGGTCAAGGTGACCGATCAACACCTCAGAATATTAATTTAAATTGTTGTCAGATTTCTGATTTGCTTCTGATTTGCTTCGCTAATTAATCTGTAAGTGTGCAGATGACACAGAGCTTTGAAAGTCAAATGAAGGAGCAAGAAGAAGGGTCAAGGGTGACTTTCTCTAGTGTTATTTTGTCTGATACACGTTTGTAGGTCTCAACGGCATCTGGCATCTGACCTGAAGCTTCAGCTGAAGAGATGACTTCAGTGTGCTGAGAGATCAAAGGGGTAAGTGGGTGACGATGCCTGTGTGTCTGCAGCCTGTGTGTGCAGAAGGAAGCTTAAGAAGAAGAAGTTGGCGAAGCAGAGAACACAATGAACAGAGTGAAGGGTTTTGTTGTTGGGGTTCTCTGTGACTTGTTTCTCGCTTGAGCTTTATGTTTTACTTGTGCTCTATTAATTAAGCTTCTCTAGTCTCCTGTGCTTCATTTGATATATTTCTGAGACGTTTGTGGAGAGGTTACTCTACCGAGAAGGAGGAAGTTTTTAGCTGGATTCATTCTGGGGCCAGATCAGCCGACGATCAAGGGATCGCCTATAAGATGTGTATACTGAAAGACATGAATTTCTTTATATAACATCTTTATTATGAAAAGTGAATCACAACTACACTAGGTGTCTGTTTATATTAGTACATGCATGAAGTCTAATTACTTTGCATTGTAGATAACATGGTGTGTGGTGTCACACAGAAGTTTATGTTATCAGTTCCTTGTGTTGGATCGAGAGAACTGATAGAGGGGGGTGAATATCGGAAATCGTTCGGATTTAGGATAGAGAATTTGCACAGCGGAAGATAAAAAAATAAAACACGCAAATACAGTGATTTTTACTTGGTTCGGAGCCTAGGTCGACTCCTACTCCAAGGCCCACGGTCGTTGACCGTTTACTTTGGGCAATTCTATATGAGGTGCAAACAGTTTACACAAATGGATTACAATAGTAGTGTAATAAGCACAGAATTAAAATATCGCTTTTTGTTACCGACGTCCGAGGTAGATCGACTTTTCGGAGCGGAGGGACGTCGTAGGCTCGAGTTGGGAAGTTTCCGGAGCAGAGTGCGGAGCAGAAGAGCGTCAAAGCGTTGAATGAATTGTTGTCTTGAAGCCTTGGTTCGAGGGTCTTTTTATAGGGCCTGGGGGCGCCCGGAACGTCGGGGGCGCCCCCCACGTGTCATCCGATCCGCCTCGGTCTCGGTCAGCTCTGATCCCTTAAAACTCGGGATCAAGCTTTGACCGGGGTGCCAGGACGCTGGGGGCGCCCGGGTTGACCGGGTCAAACCTCATCCCTTGGCTTCGCTGGCTTGTGCTTCGATGGCTTACTATAGTGGGCGCCCGGAGCGCTGGGGGCACCCGGGAGCAGGGGGCGCCCGGGAGCATGGGGGCGCCGGGATAGTAGCTGTCGAAGCTTGCTTTGCTTTCTTGTGTTTTGTGTTTACCTTGGGGGCGCCCGGGACACTCCGGCACCCTGGTCAGCTGTTGCCTCATTCCTTTGAGGCTCTCTGAGCTGCAGACACTCGTTCCTTCGGTCCTGCATCCAGGGTTAGTCCAAAACACAATAAAACATAAAATATTAGTTTATACAGCCTTAGCTATCTTGGTTCTGACTTTGGGTCTCCAAAATGGAACCCTAGGTCGAACCGACGCCTACTGTTCCCTCGATGGGGAACGCGTCCTCACCGACTCCTCTCGGGAGAATGTACCTGATGCCAACCGCTCCTTTAGTTGGACTTTTGCCTGGCGGTCCTTTGCTAGGTCTTGGATGCCGAGCTGTCCTTCGCCCGGTGCCTAGCATTCCTTCGCTAGGGCTTCAGTCCAAGCTGTCCTTCGCCTGGCGCATAGCAGTCCTTCGCTAGAGCTTTTTACCCTGCATTCCTTCGCCAGTGCCTAGCAGTCCTTCGCTAGGGCTTTTCACCTTGGCATTCCTTCGCCAGTGCCTAGCAGTCTTTCGCTAGGGCTTTTTACTCTGCACACTAAAGTGACATGTTAGATAACAAGTAAGACTTAACTTTTGAACCCTGTTGCCATTATCAAAACACAGGTTTGACTTGGGTGCTTTCTGCACCAACAATCTCCCCCTTTTTGATTTATGGCAACCCTAGTTCAAAAAGTTAAGTTTAATTAAAGCATGTAAAAACATTAAATTTTGTTCCCTCCCCGGAAGGACTCTCCCCCTAGATTTTTCAAAAATTCGTGGGGTTCTAAGTTTAAGGAAAAATTTTACTTAGAATTTTCCAACAGAGAGCTTTTGTATTTTCAAAAATGATTTTTGCACTTTTGAAAACATAAGTTTAGGTACTTGGAAATCTTTTGACAACTTAAGTGCATAGAAGAGTTTTTGAAAGCATGAGATTAGAGTACTTAGAAAAATTTTGAAGCTTTAAGTTTAAAGTACTCAAACGTTTTGAAAACTTTAACTTAAGTACTTAGTAAATTTTTGAGAAGGTGAAGTACTTAGAAAACTTTTTAAAAAACCTTAAGTACTTAGAAAATTTTGAAAAGCTTAAGTACTTAGAAAATTTTGAAAAGCTTAAGCCGTGAAAAACTTAGTACTTTATTTGAAACTTGATACTTTTTAAATAAAGGATAGAGTTTTTGAAGAAATTTTGAGCCAAGAAAATTTTAAACTCTCTCCTTTTCTATCTCTCCCCCTTTGCCATATATCAAAAAAGCAAGAATTAAATTGCATAACGGAAATAACTTTAAGAAAGGAAAATATTTGCATGATTTTGCTGTACTGAACCAATTCATGATAAGACTTAAACCAACTCAGTTGATTTTCTCTTGTAGGGACCTGTCTAACCCATTTAGCTACTTACTAACTGTTATAAACAGTAGTTTTTGCTAGGGTTAGTCGAGTTAAGTGTTTTTGTTCAAGTTAGATTTTCTAAACTTGACACTTAACTTGATTGCTGTGTAAATTGTATTTAGTGCCCCAATTACTGTAATGCACTGACTTAAAGCATCTTGAATTGAGGCAAAGACCTAAGCATCTCAACCCTTTCTAGGTTATCAATCAAAAGTACTCTAAAGTGCTTGTGAGATACTGGCTTCTAAGTTTATAGGTGCATGCAGTTCTAGGGTTAGGCCTAGGCTAAGTCCATTTACGAAAAAGCCCTAGTTTTGAAGGGGGGAAGTTTAAAAAAAAACTAAGTCGAAAAAGATTAAAAAAATTGATTTTAAAAACAACAGTTTTTTAAAATTCTTTTAGAAACTGATTTTTAAATTAAGTAAAGTAGTAAAAAATCAAAAGTAGAGTTAATCTATTCTACAGAGCACAATCCTAACTGCCTTCTTAGTGAGCTGAACTCAGACTCAGGTAAGGTTTTATGAATATATCAGCTAAGTTGGATTTTGAGTCTATATGCTTAAGTACTATCTCACCCCTGGCTACATGGTCTCTTACGAAGTGATGTTTAACTTCTATGTGTTTTGTTCTGGAATATTGGATTGGGTTCTTAGTTAGATTAATTGAACTAATATTGTCAACAAATACTTGAGTTTGGGTGTAGTTGAGCTGGAAATCCTTAAGAGTGTGCATCATCCATAAAAGTTGTGCTACACACTCTCCTAAAGCTACATACTCAGCTTCAGTTGTGGACAGAGCTACACAGTGTTATTTTCTGCTGCACCAACTTACTAGACTATTTCCTAACAGCTGGCAGCTTCCACTTGTGCTCTTTCTATCTAATTTACAACCAGCATAGTCAGAATCCGAGTATCCTGACAAATTGAAGGTTGAGGTTCTAGGATACCAAATCCCTACATTTAGGGTGCCCTTTACATATCATAGTATTCTTTTTAGGGCTGCTAAGTGTGTTTCCTTAGCACAGGTTTGGTATCTAGCACACATCCCTACAGCAAAAAGAATGTCAGGTCTGCTGGATGTAAGGTACAGTAGACTACCTATCATACTTCTATATAGTTTGAGGTCTACTGCCTTACCATCAGGGTCACTATCTATTTTTACATTAGTCCATGGGGGTACTTATGCTTTTAGAGTTATCCATTTTAAATTTCTTTATTAACTCTTTAGCATATTTGAATTGATGGACGTAGTTTCTATCTCTAGTTTGTTTGATTTGTAGTCCTAGGAAAAAGGTAAGCTCACCAACTAAGCTCATTTCAAATTCATTTTCCATTATCTTGACAAACTCTTTTAGGAAGTTTGTGTTGGTGGATTGAAAGATTATGTCATCTACGTAAATTTGGGCAATAAATATATCTTTTCCTAGGGTTTTAATAAATAAGGTTGAGTTAATTTTCCATGTTTAAATTCTTTAGAAGTTAAGTAAGTTGTTAAACGTTCATACCAAGCCCTAGGTGCTTGTTTTAACCCATATAGTGCTTTAGTTAATTTGTAAACATGGTCAGGTCTGTCTAAGTCCTCAAACCCAGGGGGTTGTCCTACATAAACTTCTTCTTTAATGAATCCATTTAGGAAAGCTGACTTTACATCCATTTGGTATAGCTTAAATCCTTTATGGGATGCAAAGGCTAACAACATTCTAATGGACTCAAGTCTAGCTACTGGGGCATATGTTTCATCGTAATCTAACCCCTCTACTTGGCTGAATCCCTTAGCTACTAAGCGGGCTTTATTTCTAACTATTTCTCCTTGATCATTTAGCTTATTCCTAAAGACCCACTTAGTGTCAATGATGGATTTGCCTTCAGGTTTAGGCACTAGTTCCCAGACTTGGTTCCTTTCAAATTGGGCTAATTCTTCTTGCATAGCTATGATCCAATCAGGGTCAGGTAGGGCTTCCTCTATAGTTTTGGGTTCAATTTTTGATATCATAGCTATTTGACTAAGGTTTCTGTAGGAGGATCTAGTCCTGACTCCTAGAGTTGGATCACCCACAATTTGATCGGTTGGGTGACTAAGTCTGGGTTTCTTGGTTTTTCTAGAACTTGGTTCAGCCTCAGGTCTGGCTGGTTGGTTTGGTTCACTATTGGATTCGACTCTTAGGGCTGGTTGATTTGTTGGTTCGATAATTGGTTCAGTTGACTCATTAATTGGTTCAATAGTTAGTTCGTTTAAGGGTTCAATTAAAGATTCACTTGTTTGTTCATTATTTTCTTGATCAGAATTTGATGAAGTTAGGTCTGGATTATCAGATGTTGAGTTGATTTCTTCATCAAATATTAAGTTTGTTGTTTCTTCAATTTTCTTAGTTTGTTTGTTGTAAACTCTATAGGATCTACTTGTGGTTGAGTATCCTAGGAAGATACCTGGGTTTGACTTAGACTGAAATTTTCCTAAATAGTCTTTGGTGTTTAGGATATGGACTTTGCATCCAAAGACCCTTAGGTAGTGTAGATTTGGGAGTCTATGGTAGTACAGTTCATAGGGTGTTTTGTTGTGTCGCTTGTTAATCAGAACCCTATTTTGGATGTAACAAGCCGTACTAATTGCTTCTGCCCAATATTGGTTTGCTAGGCTAAATTCGTTGAGCATAGCCCTAGCGGCTTCCTGTAATGTTCTATTCCTTCTTTCGACTATTCCATTTTGTTGGGGGGGGGTTCTAGGACATGAAAATTCATGTAAATACCCATTTACCTTACAGAATTCCTCGAACCGTTGATTTTCAAATTCTCCCCCGTGGTCACTCCTAATCTTTTAATTTTAGTATTGTTTTGATTTTCAATTAGTTTACAGAATTCATTAAATAGGTTTAGGGTTTCATCTTTGGTTTTTAGAAACCTAACCCAGGTGAACCTAGAGTAATCATCAACTATTACTAAGCATTATCGGTTCCCGCTTAGTGACTTGGCTCCATGTGAATCAAATAGGTCAAGGTGCAGGAGCTCAAGTGTGGTTTGAGTTAAATCAGATTGGATTAATTTGTGATTAGATTTGGTTTGGTTGCCTTGATTGCATGATTCACATATTAGGTTTTCATTATTTTTGATTTTGGGGATACCTTTGATTAATCCAAGTTGGGTGATTTTTGAGATAGTTCTCAGATTGGTATGACCTAATCTCCTATGCCAGAGGTTTGATTGTTCTAACTGAGTTAACATACATTTGGGTACTAGGGGTAGGTTTATAGTGTATACATTATTTTTCCTAGTGCCCTTAAGCATGATTTCTGAGTCTTGTACAATTCTAATCAGGCAGTTAGAATTGTTGAAGGTGACTATATAACCAGAATCACATAACTGACATATGCTAAGTAAGTTAAAATTGAAGTTTTCAACCAAAAGAACTTTCTTAATGACAAAGTCAGATTTGAGTTCAATATTACCTGACCCAATTACCTTGAGTGTAGCATTGTTGCCAAATGCCACTGAGCCTAGGTTCTTGAACTTGAGTTTGGTGAACTTCAATTTATCTCCAGCTGGAGCAACCGTTATCCAACATCCATTGGTCCAAATCTTTATGTTCCTACACATAAAGAGTTTTATTGATTTGGATCCAATTAGAGTTAGGAATAGCTTAAATTGAGTTTCACTGCCTAGTCTGTCTCACCCAATCTAGGGTTTTCAATCACGTTAGCCTTATAGGTTTTGTGAGACCGATTTTGATAAGTAAAATTTATTTTGAAAAATTATTATTTATTTTGAAAACCTTAAATTAATTTTTGAAAATAGTTAAGTTTATTTTGAGAGAAACTGTTTGAATCTATACTTAAGTGAAAATTATGTTAGATTTGAATTTTACAAAAAGTAATTTGAATTTGAAATTCAAAAATTGGCTTCCAGGTCTTGGCGAGGCACTAGGCCTTCTTTGGCCGTAACCTTATTGGATCATCAACCCTTTCCTTGACAAAGCCGTTTAATGAAATTTCATTTTCAAAATTAATCTTTGGAAAAGTTCTGGTCTAAATAGTTTGGATTTTGGATCGGTAGCTTCGGCTAGTTTCACCAGTCTAAAGAGACCAAGTAAACTTGATCTTATTAGAATTGGTTTCCCTAACGTACTATCATCTCACCTCCACCCAATACTATGTTGTCAAATTTCAGTTAAGTTTGTTCAGTCCTTATACTAACTATTTCTAAGCATGGTAAATTGCAGAAATTTAAATAAACAATCAAACATGCAATTTGCAATCAAGAATTAAATTTTATCTAACAATAAATATAGTTTTCAGTTTGGCTCTCCTGGACTAAAGCCACGATGATGGTTAGGCAAGATGTGAATCTTGTCCTTCGGGAACCAATACTGATTTGATCCAGTCGGTTGGTTCAGGCATAGTTTTGGTACACATGCTTGAACTTTACTTCTGGACTGATTCAGTACAGCAAAGTAAGATCTTTGTCTAGATTTGGTTCTATAGCCAAGTCCGGATCGATTTAGAACTGATTTCTGCTTTCCAAGAATCATGTCAAGACCCTTGGAACTAGATGTGAATCGTTCTATAGCTGATCTATGATCCTTAACCTGAGTTTTCAGGGAGGAGTTCTCTTTTTCAAGTTTTTCAACTTGAGTAGGAGTTCCTTCTTGAACTTTCTCGGTTAAGGATTTAGAGTCAGCCCCCTCTTTCAGGAGTTTTACTTCCTGTCGGAGGGATTCAACTCGGAGTTTGGCTTTCGCCAAATCTCGAGAAAGATAAGAAATAAGATCATTTAATTGACTTCTATCGAAACCACTTACCTTGATTTCGCCGTCTTCTGAAAAGGTTAGTCTGCCGTCGTCCTCTTCTGATTCAGACTCGGTCTCGACTTTTTCTGAGGCGGTCAGGGCTAGTAGGTTTTACTGGGGTGCTTCTTCTTCTTCTTCTGATGAAGATTCGTCCTAGGTTGCTTGGAGGCTTTCTTTCTTCTTGCCTTCTTGGTCTCTTTTAGGTTCGGACAGTCCGTCTTGTAGTGACCCTTCTTCTTGCACTCACAGCAGGTCACGTTGGGCTTGTTTTTGTCACTTGCGGGTTCAGCTGGTTCGTTCTTTCTTCGGCTTGTCCTCCGTTTGTTGCTTGGTTCTTCAATTTTTTATAGTAGCTTCGGGCCAGTCGGACCAGCTCAGATTGATCTCCATCTTCGTCTTCTGCGTCTGAGTCTAAGTTAGACTCGGGTTCAGGTTAAGGCTTCTTCTTTGTTGACCTCCTAGTTTTTCCTGCAATAAAGGCAATTTCTTTCTCGGCCATATTGCAGTTAGTCTGTTCATGAAGTTCTAATTCGGAAAATAATTCATCTAACTTTATTTTTGAAAGGTCCCTTGAAACCTTGTATGCATCTACCATAGATGTCCACAAGGTGTTTCTAGGGAAAGCATTTAAAGCATACCTTATTAGGTCACGGTTTTCGACCTTGTGACCTATAGTGTGAAGACCGTTCATCAATTCTTGGATTCGTGCGTGGAGCTGAGCAACTGTTTCGTTGTCGGCCATTTTGATGGTGTACAGCTTGTTAAGAAGTAGGTCTCTTTTGCTGATCCGAGTGTCTGATGTTCCTTCGTGCAGCTCGATCAGTTTTACCCACAGCTCCCTGGCACTGTTGAAGGGGCCCACCTGGTTCAGCTCTTCTTTTGTTAAGCCGCATTGTAGGGTCTGTGTTGCCTTTGCGTTGGCTTCTATTTTGCGCTTCAGAGCGGTGACCCATTTTGAGTAGCTTTGAGATACTCCTTCGGCGTTTTTCGGAATCTCCAGTCCGGACTGGATGATTATCCACATGTCCACCTGAGTTTTCAGGTGGACCTCCATTCGACTTTTCCAGTAAGAAAAGTCTTCTCCACTGAACAGTGGTGGTCTAGCGGTGCTGAATCCTTCTTGCATGGCCATTTAATCTGAAAAAGATAACTAACAAAGAAAAAAAAATTTCCCAAGACTTGGTCTTGGATTAGTAGTGAGGGATAAGAAGAATAAAATGTCGAGGGGTGTTGCACCAACCTCGATTAAAAAATTCGAACGAAAAATTTAAAAAAAATTCGAACGAGAAAAAGAAAATAAAAAAAATCTGAAAAATTTTCAAACTGGTGGTTGCACCAAATTTGAATTTCCCCGCTCTGATACCACTTGTTGGATCGAGAGAACCGATAGAGAGGGGGTGAATATCGGAAATCGTTCGGATTTAGGATAGAGAATTTGCACAGCGGAAGATAAAAAAATAAAACACGCAAACACAGTGATTTTTACTTGGTTCGGAGCCTAGGTCGACTCCTACTCCAAGGCCCACGGTCGTTGACCGTTTACTTTGGGCAATTGTATATGATGCGCAAACAGTTTACACAAATGGATTACAATAGTAGTGTAATAAGCACAGAATTAAAATATCGCTTTTTGTTACCGAAGTCCGAGGTAGATCGACTTTTCGGAGCGGAGGGACGTCGTAGGCTCGAGTTGGGAAGTTTCCGGAGCAGAGTGCGGGAGCAGAAGAGCGTTGAAGCGTTGAATGAATTGTTGTCTTGAAGCCTTGGTTCGAGGGTCTTTTTATAGGGCCTGGGGGCTCCCGGAACGTCGGGGGCGCCCCCTCCCCCCCCACGTGTCATCCGATCCGCCTCGGACTTGGTCAGCTCTGATCCCTTAAAACTCAGGATCAAGCTTTGATCGGGGCGCCCGAGACGCTGGGGGCGCCCGGGTTGATCGGGTCAAACCTCATCCCAGAACCTCATCCCTTGGCTTCGCTGGCTTGTGCTTCGATGGCTTGCTATTGGGGGCGCTGGGGGCGCCCGGGAGCAGCGGGGGCACCCGGGAGAAGCGGGGGCGCCCAGGAGCATGGGGGCGTCCGGGATAGTAGCTGTCGAAGCTTGCTTTGCTTTCTTGTGTTTTGTGTTTACCTTGGGGGCGCCCGGGACACTCCGGGCACCCTGGTCAGCTGTTGCCTCATTCCTTTGAGGCTCTCTGAGCTGCTGACACTCGTTCCATCGGTCCTGCATCCAGGATTAGTCCAAAACACAATAAAACAATAAAATATTAGTTTATACAGCTTTAGCTGTCTTGGTTCTGACTTTGGGTCTCCAAAATGGAACCCTAGGTCGAACCGACGCCTACTGTTCCCTCGATGGGGAACGCGTCCTCACCTACTCCTCTCTGGAGAATGTACCTGATGCCAACCGCTCCTTTGGTTGGACTTTTGCCTGGCGGTCCTTTGCCAGGTCTTGGATGCCGAGCTGTCCTTTGCCCGGTGCCTAGCATTCCTTCGCTAGGGCTTCAGTCCAAGCTGTCCTTCGCCTGGCGCCTAGCAGTCCTTCGTAGGGCTTTTTACCCTGGCATTCCTTCGCCAGTGCCTAGCAGTCCTTTGCTAGGGCTTTTCACCCTGGCATTCCTTCGCCAGTGCCTAGCAGTCCTTCGCTAGGGCTTTTTACTCTGCACACTAAAGTGACATGTTAGATAACAAGTAAGACTTAACTTTTGAACCCTGTTGCCATTATCAAAACACAGGTTTGACTTGGGTGCTTTCTGCACCAACACCTTGTTTAGTATAAATATGAGGCTCATAACCGAGATGGAATTGGACAACCTATCAGAATGGTTATAGTGTAATTAGGTGTGGTTGGTCTTGACCATAGAATTACACTAGTGTGCTTTGAGTACATTTAGTAGGACCAAAACCTGAGGATATCCAATTTGTACTGACTCGATAATTGGATAGGACGTCAAGATTATATTATGGAGAATGATCCCTTAATCCTGATATAATAATGGATATATATTATTAACTATTATATCATTGATTTACCAAAGGGCGAGATCTATTCTATTAGATCGATAGGCCCGGTAAGTTGAGAGATAATATTAATAATATGATGTGTTGTTGATTATTGACGGAATCCGTATCCTGGTGAGTCAGGTTGATGATACCCCCTTGATGAGCTCGAAAGGTTCATCATTCTAAACCGTGCAGGTGGATTTGATCTGGCATGATGATAAGGTTGAGTGGTACTAGTCAAGGACTTAGAGGTTAATTAATTTGAATTGTCAGTAATTTAAATTAATTAACGGGCATTCGAGATCTTAAACACGGGGCGATGGATGACTTGTAATATGTAGAGCCCATATGAAAATATGGGGGTTGGTGAGGAAGTTCAATTAAGATCCTTTAGTGGAATAGATCATAATTAATGGATCGGGGTTAGATCCATTAGTGGGCCAAGATCCAACTCCTCCTCCTGGTCCCTACCTTAGCCTTATAAATACCCTATGAGATCAAGAAACCAAGGTTAATCATCCAACCCAAATATTTCTCTCCTCTCCTCTCCTTCTCTCTCCTAGGTCTTTTGGCAACAAGAGTTGATAGAACTCTTGTTTTCTCCTTCCTTCCTCAAGTCCACCGAGAGCAAGCCCCACTAGACAACGAGAGGAGAGTCTCCTCTCCTTTATGGTGATCTTCGGTGAGATAGGGAGGTTGGGTGGCTGGCTGGAGGTGGTGCAAGGGAGCTAGGCGTCGGCGACGGCGCAAAGCTAAGTGGGAGAGTTAGCGAATAGCTTTTGGGCTTGTTGGAGGGGTTTTCCCCTCTCCATCTACTTCTCCACTTCCTTTATGAGGTCAGATGTTGGTCGGCGGTGTAACGCCCACCCTTCCCACCCTACGATGTAGGTGGGAGGCGGCGCTACGTGAACATACATATACGCATATTGAGACCTTAATGCAGCGGAATAATTTAAAACTTCATACATATTCGTTTAAACCGTGCAATTAAAACTTGAATCATGTTGATATATCTTAGCTATCATTCTTAAACATGGTTACATGGTAAACTTAGCATTGTCGTAACATAAGACATAAGACATATGACAATTATGAGTAATAGGATCTTTTCTTTTTCTTTTGTCATGTCACTGCCACACATACACACTTGCCCCTCCTGCTGCTTCCCTTAGCTTAGTATCATCATGCTTGATTTACGGTATAAGAAAATAAAACTTATAAGCACATAGGCTTAGTAAGACCCTTTCCTACTCACTAAAACCATTCGTCACATATCATGGAAAGGGCATAACATAAAGAGTGTAACATAAAACAAAAGCATATCATGAGAAGGTATTCATAAAGCATTTGACATGAGGAGGCATATAGATGTTCATGAAAACACATAATCATATAGAAGTGCTTAACATGTAATGAAAGTGCATAGAGCTCATGGCATAAGAAGTACTTGACATAAAATATAAGCACATAAGATACTTAACATAAAGAAGTTCTTGACATAAAACATAAGCATATAAAGTACTTGACATAGAATAGGTGCATAACATGAATGAATACATGAGTTAAATGCACATAACATAAGGATGCCTATTTGGAAATCATAATTATAAATACTTAAACATAATCTCAACATCATGGGGGGGGCGGCTTATACCACATACATACATCCATCATTTGTGCATATCCCTAAGTAAATACGATGTAGCTAATCTCGACCTACTAGGGTACTAGGTTACCTTCAACCTAGGGACAGCTACGGTAGTCCAGAACCGAGGACATCTACGGTAGTCCCATCACCGAGGCTTTCTAAGGAGCCCATCCATGTTGGACAGCTATGGTAGTCCCAGAACCGAGGACAGCTACGATAGTCCCAGCACCGAGGCTTTCTAAGGAGCCCATCCCTTGGACCTTACTTGGGTCCGGTACAAGCCCATCCATAATGTAAAGTTGCTTCACATGCTTCTTTTTACATCATAAGAAATGCTCATGGTATTTCATCATTCATAGAACTTACATAGCATAATTAAAGACATAAACATGATCTTGATACATGAAGCATGGTACAAAGCATTCTTAGCATTTCATCATTCATAGTTAATGCATAATATCATTATGCCTTAAAGGCACAAACATTGACTTGATTCATAAGGTATGTCATGCACACATCATTATGCCTTAGAGGCTTGAACATCATCTTCATTCTTAAGGCATGACATACATTCATAATTATGCCCTAAGGCATAAACATCATCTTAGTTCATAAAGCTTGAATGATCAAGGTACATAAGGTAAGCATGCATAGATAATTTTTTTTTCATACATGGTACATATCTTATAGCATACATGATCATGGTATCTATCTTAAAGCATGCATGGGTGGGATTCATATGAACATGATACATACTACATAGGTTCATGACATTCAACATAAACATCCGTAGGTCTACATAACCATAATATATATCTCATCATACATATGTTCAAGGCCTTTAACCTACTGCATGCATAATTCTACATAAACATGATGCATACTTCATAACACATGTGTTCATGGTATATGGTATAAAACATTCATGAATAAGACCTACTAAAACATGGCACATAACATAAGCATACAAGGTCGTGATGCATAGCACATAAAGTTAGGTTTTAGGCATCATAAAATTTATACAGCATGCTTGAACATATATCTACATCATAACAAGTCATAAACAAGTACACTTGAAACCTTAGACTAACCCAAACCCTAGACTTGGTGCTTGGCCAAAAGTTGTAGATGGAAGTCCCATTATTCAAGTAACATGTGAGGTACCATAAGTAACATAACACCCATACAATACATACAATGCCATAGAAAGCCATTAGAACACATGATTGGGGCTAACCCTAATTCCTAGCATGGAAAGGGGTCTTTGGCCAAAACCCTAGAGGAGTTATAAGTCCATGGAAAATTTATATAACTCACAATTAACCTCCATTGTATCATAGGGAATCATAATAAGCATGCTTAGAGGGTTTGATCTAATCCTAACCATGAAAAGGGAGGGTGGCCGAAACATCATAGGGTGATTTGGGTGCTATAAAAATTCCACAACTTACAATTCATTCTTATTTTATCATGAGAAAGCATTAGGAAGTATAAGTGAGATTTTAACATCATCCCAAACCCTAAAATGGTGCTTGGCCGAAACCCTAAGATGCCTTAATTCCATAGTTTTCTCAACATAGATCCCAAACAAATCTTAAATCATGAAAGACAACATAAAAACTATTATACCATAGGTGAGGGAGTCTTACCTCTTGTTGTCTTGGCTATAAACCTTAAATAGAGAAAAGAGTGAATACCTTCTTGACCTTAGAACACCCCTTGCCCTTGTAGCCTTGTAGGAAACTTTGAATCTTCAAGAGAGAGTCCTCTTGTGAAGTTTTCCAAGGGGAGAACTTCCTTGTGGCTCACGGCAAGAAGGAGGAAGAAGAGGGGAGAGGAAGAGACTTGGTGGAAGAAAAGAGGAGAAAAGTAACTTAAGCCTCTTCAGTTCTCATCCATCTCTTTTATACTAAGTGAAGGGGCATGGTGCCTCTTCCACTTCCTTTAGCCTCAACTAAATTCTTCATTCTTTTCCCATAGCACTCCCTTGCTAGGTGAATTAGTTAGTACATGTATGATGAGGCTTTGCTCTATTCTAGGTCCAAGGTTTAATCCTTGGTGCTTGCACTTTCTTTTTATCCCATTACTCTTATTTTTGGCAAGGCACACATAAGAGCCCACTAAGAGTTATGCTAATATTCCTAATTGGAATTCATTTCTATTTATGTTAAAATTCAACCCAAGGTCCACTAATAGCCATGGTACTAGAAGGCCCATGTAAGGCCCATTAGTACTTATGTTTTTAATCCATATAAGAAATCATGCTAAGGTTCATGCTAGTATTCATATGTTACTCAAGAATCCATATAGGCATGATCAATATTTTAAAGAAAAATATTAAGAGGATTTTACGGGCGTTACAATCCCCCATACCTCGTAAATGTTCGTCCTCGAACTTAGAATAGCTCCGGTACTTGCGTCTCATCTCGTCCTCCCGTTCCCAGGTGGCTTCCTCGAACCGTTGACTTTGCCATAGGACCTTGACTAAGGGTACCTCCTTGTTCCTTAGCTTTTTGACTTCCCGATCAAGGATCTGGATAGGTCGGCTTTCAAAACTTAGGTCCTCCTGAACTTGTACTGTCTGCGGCTGGATCACTTGGTCTACGTTTAGAATACACTTCTTGAGCATCGACACATGGAACACATTATGAATAGCCGACATCTCTTGGGGTAGCTCCAGCTCATAAGCCACCTTGCCGACTCTTTTAAGGATCTGATACTGTCCCACATAACGCGGACTTAGTTTTCCTTTCTTCCCGAATCTCGTTACCCCTTTCATAGGGGCCACTCTGAGGAATACCAAATCTCCAACATCGAATTCCAGGGGTCTACGTCTGACATCCGCATAATTTTTCTGCCGGCTCTGAGCAGCTTCTATTCATTGTCGGATGTTCTGTATAGCTCGGGTGGTGTCGTCAATAAAATCCGTCTTGAGCCCCATTTCCTTCTTTTCGCCACCTTCGTACCAACAGATCGAAGACCTACATCTCCTCCCGTACAAAGCTTTATAAGGTGCCATTCCGATAGTAGCTTGATAGCTATTATTGTAAGCGAATTCCGTTAAACACAGATATCGGCACCAACTCCCTTTGAAATCCAGGGCATAAGCTCGTAACATGTCCTCCAGTACTTGATTCACTCGTTCAGTTTGCCCGTCAGTCTGAGGGTGAAAGGCGGTACTGAATCGTAGTTTAGTGCCAAGAGACTTCTGGACGCATTCCCAAAAATGTGAGGTAAAGCGACCGTCCCTATCTGAGATGATGGTCTTGGGAACTCCGTGAGGTCTGATTATCTCC
This sequence comes from Boesenbergia rotunda, assembly GCA_024364735.1. Taxonomy (NCBI): domain Eukaryota; kingdom Viridiplantae; phylum Streptophyta; class Magnoliopsida; order Zingiberales; family Zingiberaceae; genus Boesenbergia; species Boesenbergia rotunda. The sequence goes on along the minus strand of JAGFNQ010001328.1, from coordinate 311,905 downwards.
TTAGCATATAATTGAGCTAGTTGCTAAATCTAATAGGTCATCTTGATTGCTACGAAATGGGCAGACTTTGTCAATCTGTCCATAATTACCCATATCGCATCATATCCGTTCGTAGTCTTGGGAAGTCCTGAAATGAAATCCATAGAGATATCTTCCCATTTCCATTCCAGAATTGGAAGTGGTTGTAGAACTCCTCCGGGTCGCTGGTGTTCCGCTTTCACTCGTTGGCAGGTCAGGCAAGTGCTGACATGCTGAGCCATGTCCATCTTCATACCAAACCACCAGAATTTCTCCTTCAGGTCTTTATACATTTTGGTGGATCCCGGATGCATCGAATAAGGGGTTCCGTGAGCTTTTGCTAATATTTCCTTCCGTAGCTCCGGATCATTAGGGATACATAGACGATCCCTAAGGTATAATACTCCACTATCGGTGATACAAAAACCATCGCCCTTTCCTTCTAGAATCTCCTACTTGATTCTCTGAAGACTCGGATCACCATTTTGTTTTTCTAATACGTCGTCGAACAGCGTCGGAGATATGGTCATGGTAGAAAGCCGTCTGGAAATGATCTCGACCCCGTAATTCATAATTTCTCTATCGAGTGGGCGGGGTAATACCGATAAGGATATCAAGGAGGCACTAGACTTCCGGCTGAGTGCATCGGCCACTTTTTTTGCCTTCCCTGGAAGGTAGAAGATCTCGCAGTCGTAGTCCTTCACTAACTCAAGCCATCGGCGTTGTCTCATATTTAGGTCTTTTTGAGTGAAGAGTATCGCAGACTCTGGTGGTCTATATAAATCCTACACTGCGCTCCATATAGATAATGCCTCCATATTTTGAGAGCGAAGACCACGGCTGTAACGACCCGGAAAATTCTCTTAATATTTTCTTAAAAATATTGAGCATGTTTAGATAATTTTCCGAGGGGTCTAGAAATATTTATATAAAATTGGGCCTAGAAATCCATATTTTCTCATTTAAATTGAGAAGTTAAGTACTAATAGGCCTTATATGGGCTTTTTAGTACCATAATTTTTGGAGAATTTTAGGTGGAAATTTATAGAAATATAAAGGGGTTTTAATGAGAAGTATTAACATAATTATGGGGGAATTTTGAGAGAGTTTTCGGAATTTTAGGGGAAAAATAAAATAAAAATAAGGTGCATGAGCCAAGGATTGAACCTTGGACCTCTTGTACAACCATGTAAGCCTTAACCAACTCACCTAGCAAGGGATTTCTATGAGGAAATGAAGTGGATATAGGTTAAGATTAAGAAGAAGATGAAGGGTCATGAAGAGACTCTTCATTTACCTCTTTAATGGGTGATAAATAGGGGGGTTTGGGAGTTTCTTTCTTTCTTCCTTCAATTGCATTTCCTCCTCTCCTCCTTCCTCATTCTAGCCGAACACCTCCAAGGGTGTTCTCCCTTGGAAAAGCTTCCACCAAGGCTTCATGTCCTAGATCTAAGGTCTTCACAAGAGTACAAGGGCTAGGAGGGATCAAGGGTCAAGAGCTCTACAAGTTCTTTCTCTTTTAAGGTCTAAAAATCAAGAAATCCCAAGGTAAGACTCCCTCACCTGTGGTATAATAGCTTCTTATGATTTTCATGATTTTTAGCATGATATATTGGTAGGTTTTGGATTTGATGTTGAAAGGAAAGAAAACCAAGAACCTTATGCTTAGGGGTTTCGGCCACCATGATTTTAGGGTCCCTAATGATGCTAAAAATCTCCATAATGTTGTTTATGTTTTCTCATGATGTTTAAGGTTAAATACAATTTTTGAGAATTTTTGGGGTACCCTAGAGACCCTATATGTTTCGGCCAACCTCAAGGACCCAAAGGTTAGGGTTGAGTCTTTAACTTCAAGTATATGTTTTATGTGTTGCCATGATATAAGGGTGATGGAGGGTGATTATGTGAATGTTCACATGGCCTAGAGACTCTAGAAGTTTCGGCCAAGGAGGGTTAATAGGGTAAAAGTTAAGATTTATTTCAAGTAAGGGCCCCAATGGCCCTATGGTAAGATGTGATTAGTGTTTTATGATTGATTGGGGATTTTAATGGAATTTTTCCATACCCCCATGGCCTTATAAGTTTCGGCCAGCCCTAGGAAAGTGGCCTAAAGGTTAGGGTTAACCCTAATCATGAGCCCCAAGGACTTCCTATGGTCTCATAAATGATGTATGGTTGTTCCTTTACCTTATGTTATATTACATGTTTATGGAAGTGATGGAACTCCACCTTAGAAGTTTTGGCCAAGCCTTGTATATAGGGTTTGGGATGGAGTTAAGGATCAAAGAATGATGGTTCATGTTTACCATAAAGTATTTATATGTATAGGATCAAGCATGTGGTAGAAATCACGTTAACCATAAACCCTAATGGTTAAGCACCATGTTTTATGCTTTTATGTTTTATGTTTATGATTGGATGCTATGCTTAATAGGGTTTATTATCAATGTCTTACATCTTTATGCCATGTATGTGAATGGTAGGTAGAATGTTACGGAAACCCTACCTATGTATGCTATGTGATGTAGAGAACCATGCTAAGTTATATGCTCATGTTATGTTAAGAACCCTACTAAGTTATTGTGTATGTTCGTGATATGAATGATGCCATGATAAGTGTCATGATAAGTATGATAGGTTTATGTTTAGGATATGAATGATGCCATGATAAGTATGATAGGGTTATGTTCACGATAAGAATGATGCTATGAAAGGTATGTTATGTTAGGTTCATGATAAGAACGATGCCATGATAAGTATGTTATGTTTATGTCCATGATAAGAAGGATGCATGCCATGTTGTATGAATAAAGATGCATGTCATGCTTATGAAAGAATATGCATACCATGTTTATGAATGAAGATAATGCTCATGCCTTCTAGGCATCATGATGTTATGCAATAAGAATGAACAATGAAAGGACAAGCATGTGTTAAGTCATGCTTTATGTAACATGGTTATGCTATGAATGTCTTATGAATGATGAAGCATGAAAAGTATTTTACTTTATGTATGGGCTTGTACCGGACCGAAGTATGGGTCCAAGGGATGGGCACCTTAAGAACGCCCCGGTTCTGGACTACCGAAGCTGTCCACGGTTCTGGCACTACCGGAGCTGTGCAACAAGGATGGGCACCTTAAGAACGCCTCGGTTCGGGGACTACCGACTATGCTGTCCTTACTCTAGTAGGTCGGCGCTCGCGACCTCGGACTTGCTAGGTATGCGCGCTATGATGTATGTATGTGGTACAAGACGGGGACCCCAAATGATGTTATGATGATTATGTTTAAGCATTTAAAAGTATGTTTTAAAAGTTAAGTATCCCTTATGTATATGCATTCCACTCATGCATCCATTCATGTTATGCATTATGCTATGTTGATAAGATTTTATACTTACGTTTCATGTTAAGAAGTATGCATGAGAATGAATGATCTAGGCCATGATTATGTTAAGAAGATGTTCATATGATATGATAGGTATTATGCTATGTATTATGCCATGCTTAGGATGTTTACTATGTTTATGTTTATGCTACGTATTATGCCATGCTTAGAATGTTCACTATGTTTATGTTTATGCCATGTATCATGCAATGTTTAGAATGTTTACTATGTCTAGGTTAATGCCATGCTATGTATACGATAAGTGACGTAAGATGTTATGTTCTAAGTAGAGCATCAAGTATGTTAATGTTTCATGTGCTCCTTATGAGATGATGAATGATGAATGATTTTTGTGAGTAGGAAAGAGTCTTACTAAGCCTGTGTGCTTATATTCTTATTTCCTTATACCGCAGATCATTTAAGGGGACAATGATGGAAGCAGCAGGAGGGCAAGAACGCATGTGTGTAGTAGTGACTTGGCCCAGGAAACTATATGTTTACTGTTTATGGTAGAACTTCACCTTGGTTACTTATATGTTTGAATAATGACTTCTGGAACCTTATGATATGACGTTATGTATGACATGATATGATGCTTAAGTTCAAAGTTAATATGCTAAGGTTCCCATGTCAATAAGTTAGGAATGGTAGTAGGGCATGTATAAGTTAAAGTTATTCCGCTGCCTTATGATGTCTACATGCCCTAAGCATGTTAACGCAACGCCGCTTATGAAAAAAAAAATGGGCGTTACAGGTTGGTATCAGAGCAGTAACCATCTCACTATACACACATCCAGCCCTCTTCCTGCAGCTTCCAAGTAAGTACCCCTGTGCATATTTTATGATAGTAAGCACTTTTAGGATACCTTATGATTCTAGAATATGCAAGTAAGGATGATACCTATGATTCTAGAATATGCAAGCATGAATGATGTTTTATGATGAAAAGTACTTTAGGATATGTGACTATGAATGATATATATATTTTCTTATGAAATCAAATACTTTAGAATTGGATATGCGGGTAGAGATAGAAAAAAAACTATAATTTATGATATTATGTATAATCTATAATATAGTCACATGTAGAAAATTATCTGATAGCCTACATACATGAGATTATAACACTCTCACCTATGTTGGCGTATAGCATTAGTTCCATGATATTAATACTAATATAATTAATGGTATAAGTCATACGGTATAACTTAGGTAGGGACGCATAGGGTAGGGTCCTAATTATGTTAACACTTATTATAGATTATGGGTCACTTTTATTTTATATATAATATATAAGATTACCTTAAGTTATTTTATGGTAATATAATAAATAGGATCTCACCTATTCTATAATAACCATACAACTAATATGATTCGTAACTCAGGTTGAGAACTAATATTTCAGAAGCATACTATTATTAGGTTCACCCATAATTAAAATAAGTATATAATTATGATATATGTATATAATTATGTCATGGAGTTATTAATGACATTAGACCAATTATATGCCAAGGAGACTTACAAGTGCTCCAATTTTTACCCTTCCGGAAAGTAACCAGGGCTTTGACATGTATAGCGACGCCTCCCGACGGGGACTTGGAGCTGTGCTTATGCAGAATGGTAAAGTCATTGCCTACGCCTCTAGGTAACTTAAAGAACATGAACAGAATTACCCCACCCACGATCTAGAATTAGCCGCTGTGGTCTTCGCTCTTAAAATATGGAAGCATTATCTATATGGAGCGCAGTGTAAGATTTATACAGACCACCAGAGTCTGCGATATTTCTTCACTCAGAAAGACCTGAATATGAGACAACGCCGATGGCTTGAGTTGGTGAAGGACTATGACTGCGAGATCTTCTACCATCCAGGGAAGGCAAACAAAGTGGCCGATGCACTCAGCTGGAAATCAAGTGCCACCTTGATGTCCATATCTAAATTATCCCGACCACTTGAAAGAGAAATTATGAATTTTGGAGTTGAAGTCATCTCTGGGTGACTTTCCACTATGACAATATCACCCGCCCTATGTGAGGATATATCGGAAAAACAAAATGGTGATATCAGACTCCAGAAAATAAAAGAGGAGATCCGAGAAGGAAAGGGCGAGGGTTTTCATATCGCCAAAGGGGGGGGTACTATACCTTAGGGATCGTCTATGTATCCCTAATGACCCGGAGCTTCGAAGAAAAATACTGACGGAAGCTCACGAAACCCCTTATTCAATGCATCCAGGATCCACCAAGAATCAAGATCTGAAGGAGAGGTTCTGGTGGTCCGGTATGAAGAGGGATGTGGCTCAGTATGTTAGTACTTGCATGACTTGCCAGCAAGTGAAAGCAGAACATCAGCGACCCGGGGGAGTTCTGCAGCCACTCGCAATTCCGGAGTGGAAATGGGAAGACATCTCTATGGATTTCATCTCAGGGCTTCCCAGGACTACAAATGGATATGATGCAATATGGGTGATTGTGGACAGGCTGACAAAGTCTGCTCACTTCTTGGCGATCAAGATGACTTACTCGATTGAGCAACTGGCTCAATTATATGTCAAGGAAGTAATTAGGCTTCATGGAGTTCCCAAGACCATCATCTCAGATAGGGATGGTCGCTTTACCTCGCATTTTTGGGAATGCGTTCAGAAGTCTCTCGGCACTAAATTGCGATTTAGCACCGCCTTTCACCCTCAGACGGACGGGCAAACCGAACGGGTGAATCAAATATTGGAAGATATGTTGAGAGCTTGTGCCCTGGATTTCAAGGGAAGTTGGTGTCGATATCTATGCTTGTCGGAATTCGCTTACAATAATAGCTACCAAGTTACTATCGGAATGACACCTTATGAAGCCTTGTATGGGAGGAGATGTAGGTCTCCGATTTGCTGGTACGAGGGTGGTGAAAAGAAGGAAATGAGGCTCACAACGGAGGTTATCGATAGCGCTACCCGGGCTATACAGAATATTCGACAACGAATAGAGACTGCTCAGAGCCGGCAGAAGAGTTATGCCCACGTCTGGCGTAGACCACTGGAGTTTAATGTTGGAGATTGGGTATTTCTCAAGGTGGCCCCTAAGAAGGGGGTGACCAGATTTGGGAAGAAAGGGAAACTAAGTCCGCGCTATGTGGGGTCGTACCTGATTCTGAATAGAGTCGGTAAAGTGGCATATGAGCTGGAGCTGCCTCCAGAGATGTCAGCTATCCATAACGTATTCCATGTGTCCCTGCTTAAAAAGTGTATCCCAAATATGGACCAAGTGATCGAGCCACAGATAGTACAAGTGCAGGAGGACCTAAGCTATGAGAGCAGACCCATCCAGATTTTGGATAGAGAAGTCAAGAAACTGAGGAGTAAGGAAGTACCCTTAGTCAAGGTCCTATGGCAAAGTCAACGGTTCGAGGAAGCTACCTGGGAATGCGAGGACGAGATGAGGCGCAAGTATCCGGAGTTATTCTAAGTTCGAGGACGAACTTTCACGAGGTATGGGGGATTGTAACGACCCAGAAAATTCTCTTAATATTTTCTTAAAAATATTGAGCATGTTTAGATAATTTTCCGAGGTGTCTAGAAATATTTATATAAAATTGGGCCTAGAAATCCATATTTTCTCATTTAAATTGAGAAGTTAAGTACTAATGGGCCTTATATGGGCTTTTTAGTACCATAATTATTGGAGAATTTTAGGTGGAAATTTATAGAAATATAAAGGGGTTTTAATGAGAAGTATTAACATAATTATGGGGGAATTTTGAGAGAGTTTTCAGAATTTTAGGGGAAAAATAAAATAAAAATAAGGTGCATGAGCCAAGGATTGAACCTTGGACCTCTTGTACAACCATGTAAGCCTTAACCAACTCACCTAGCAAGGGATTTCTATGATGAAATGAAGTGGATATAGGTTAAGATTAAGAAGAAGATGAAGGGTCATGAAGAGACTCTTCATTTACCTCTTTAATGGGTGATAAATAAGGGGGTTTGGGAGTTTCTTTCTTTCTTCCTTCAATTGCATTTCCTCCTCTCCTCCTTCCTCATTCTAGCCGAACACCTCCAAGGGAGTTCTCCCTTGGAAAAGCTTCCACCAAGGCTTCATCTCCTAGATCTAAGGTCTTCACAAGAGTACAAGGGCTAGGAGGGATCAAGGGTCAAGAGCTCTACAAGTTCTTTCTCTTTTAAGGTCTAAAAATCAAGAAATCCCAAGGTAAGACTCCCTCACCTGTGGTATAATAGTTCCTTATGATTTTCATGATTTTTAGCATGATATATTGGTTGGTTTTTGGATTTGATGTTGAAAGGAAAGAAAACCAAGAACCTTATGCTTAGGGGTTTCGGCCACCATGATTTTAGGGTCCCTAATGATGCTAAAAATCTCCATAATGTTGTTTAATGTTTTCTCATGATGTTTAGAGGTTAAATACAATTTTTGAGAATTTTTGGGGTACCCTAGAGACCCTATATGTTTCGGCCAACCTCAAGGACCCAAAGGTTAGGGTTGAGTCTTTAACTTCAAGTATATGTTTTATGTGTTGCCATGATATAAGGGTGATGGAGGGTGATTATGTGAATATTCACATGGCCTAGAGACTCTAGAAGTTTCGGCCAAGGAGGGTTAATAGGGTAAAAGTTAAGATTTATTTCAAGTAAGGGCCCCAATGGCCCTATGGTAAGATGTGATTAGTGTTTTATGATTGATTGGGGATTTTAATGGAATTTTTCCATACCCCCATGGCCTTATAAGTTTCGGCCAGCCCTAGGAAAGTGGCCTAAAGGTTAGGGTTAACCCTAATCATGAGCCCCAAGGACTTCCTATGGTCTCATAAATGATGTATGGTTGTTCCTTTACCTTATGCTATATTACATGTTTATGGAAGTGATGGAACTCCACCTTAGAAGTTTCGGCCAAGCCTTGTATCTAGGGTTTGGGATGGAGTTAAGGATCAAAGAATGATGGTTCATGTTTACCATAAAGTATTTATATGTATATGATCAAGCATGTGGTAGAAATCACGTTAACCATAAACCCTAATGGTTAAGCACCATGTTTTATGCTTTTATGTTTTATGTTTATGATTGGATGCTATGCTTAATAGGGTTTATTATGAATGTCTTACATCTTTATGCCATGTATGTGAATGGTAGGTAGAATGTTATGGAAACCCTACCTATGTATGTTATGTGATGTAGAGAACCATGCTAAGTTATATGCTCATGTTATGTTAAGAACCCTGCTAAATTATTATGTATGTTCGTGATATGAATGATGTCATGATAAGTACCATGATTAGTATGACAGGTTTATGTTCAGGATATGAATGATGCCATGATAAGTATGATAGGGTTATGTTCACGATAAGAATGATGCTATGATAGGTATGTTATGTTAGGTTCATGATAAGAACGATGCCATGATAAGTATGTTATGTTTATGTCCATGATAAGAAGGATGCATGCCATGTTGTATGAATAAAGATGCATGTCATGCTTATGAAAGAAGATGCATACCATGTTTATGAATGAAGATAATGCTCATGCCTTCTAGGCATCATGATGTTATGCAATAAGAATGAACAATGAAAGGACAAGCATGTGTTAAGTCATGCTTTATGTAACATGGTTATGCTATGAATGTCTTATGAATGATGAAGCATGAAAAGTATTTTACTTTATGTATGGGCTTGTACCGGACCGAAGTATGGGTCCAAGGGATGGGCACCTTAAGAACGCCCCAGTTCTGGACTACCGAAGCTGTCCACGGTTCTGGCACTACCGGAGCTGTGCAACAGGGATGAGCACCTTAAGAACGCCTCGGTTCAGGGACTACCGACTATGCTGTCCTTACCCTAGTAGGTCGGGGCTCGCGACCTCGGACTTGCTAGGGATGCGCGCTATGATGTATGTATGTGGTACAAGCCGGGGACCCCAAATGATGTTATGATGATTATGTTTAAGCATTTAAAAGTATGTTTTAAAAGTTAAGCATCCCTTATGTATATGCATTCCACTCATGCATCCATTCATGTTATGCATTATGCTATGTTGATAAGATTTTATACTTACATTTCATGTTAAGAAGTATGCATGAGAATGAATGATCTAGGCCATGATTATGTTAAGAAGATGTTCATATGATATGATAGGTATTATGCTATGTATTATGCCATGCTTAGGATGTTCACTATGTTTATGTTTATGCTACGTATTATGCCATGCTTAGAATGTTCACTATGTTTATGTTTATGCCATGTATCATGCAATGTTTAGAATGTTTACTATGTCTAGGTTAATGCCATGCTATGTATACGATAAGTGACGTAAGATGTTATGTTCTAAGTAGAGCACCAAGTATGTTAATGTTTCATGTGCTCCTTATGAGATGATGAATGATGAATGATTTTTGTGAGTAGGAAAGAGTCTTACTAAGCCTGTGTGCTTATAGTCTTATTTCCTTATACCGCAGATCATTCAAGGGGACAATGATGGAAGCAGCAGGAGGGCAAGAACGCATGTGTGTAGTAGTGACTTGGCCTAGGAAACTATATGTTTACTGTTTATGCTAGAACTTCACCTTGGTTACTTATATGTTTGAATAATGACTTCTGGAACCTTATGATATGACATTATGTATGACATGATATGATGCTTAAGTTCAAAGTTAATATGCTAAGGTTCCCATGTCAATAAGTTAGGAATGGTAGTAGGGCATGTATAAGTTAAAGTTATTCCGTTGCCTTATGATGTCTACATGCCCTAAGCATGTTAATGTAACGCCGCTTATGAAAAAAAAAAGCGGGCGTTACAACGGCGGCCAGTTCTAGATCGTGAGTGAGGTAGTTCTTTTCATGTTCTTTGAGTTGTCTAGAGGCGTAGGCAATGACTTTACCACTCTCCATAAGTACGGCTCCGAGTCCCAATTTGGAAGCGTCGCTATACATGTCGAAGCTCTGGTTACTTTCCGGAAGAGTATGAATCGGAGCACTTGTAAGTCTTCTTTTTAGTTCTAGAAAACTCCTTTCGTAGTTTTTCGTCCATTCGTACATTTTATTCTTCCGGGTGAGAGCCGTTAGAGGGGCTGCAATTCTCGAAAAGTCCTCCACAAATTTTCGATAATAGCCTGCCAACCCGAGGAAGCTTTTGATTACACTGGCATTCTTCGGCCTGCTCCAGTTACTCACAGCTTCAATCTTTATTGGGTCTAACATAACTCCGTCTTTGGAAATAATATGACCCAAAAATGCTTCTTGATCGAGCCAGAACTAGCATTTGGAGAACTTTGCGTACAGTTGCTTTTCCCGAAGAATCTGTAATATTAGCTTCAGGTGTTCGGTGTGCTCTTCTTGGTATCTCGAATAGATAAGGATATCGTCGATGAAGACGATTACAAATTTGTCGAGGAAAGCCGAGAATACCCGATTCATAAGGTCCATAAACATAGCAGGAGCATTTGTCACGCCGAAGGGCATAACGACGAATTCAAAATGTCTGTACCTTGTTCGGAAAGCCATCGTCAGAATATCATCCTGTTTTACTCTGACTTGATGATAACCAGACCTCAAATCGATCTTAGAGAAGATGGTGGCTCCCTTCAGCTGATCAAACATGTCATCTATCCTTGGGAAGGGATACCTGTTCTTGATCGTCACGTTGTTCAGCACTCGGTAATCTATGCACATTCGCATAGATCCATCTTTCTTCTTCACAAACAGTACCGGAGCTCCCCATGGAGAGTGACTAGGGCGAATAAGTACCTTATCGAGTAACTCCTGTAGCTGTTCCTGAAGCTCTTTTAATTCAGCCGGCGCCATACGGTAAGGTGCCATGGAGATCGGGTTAGTACCAGGAACCAATTCGATCTCGAATTCCACTTCTCTATCAGGAGCTAATCATGGTAATTCATCTAGGAATACCTCTGGGTAATTGCATACAATCCTGACATCTTCTAGCTTCTGGTCCTTTGTTCGACTTGCGTCGACCACGTGTGCTAGAAATCCAGTGTATCCCTTATCTAACATCTTCTGTGCTTTGAGAGTTGATATGAATTTCTCGCTTCTTTTCCTTGGCTCTCTGATAAATTCAAACATAGAATCTGCCTCGGGTTGGAAGACCACCTTTCGCTTACGGCACTCGATAGAAGCACCGTATTTGCTCAGAAAATCCATACCCAATATAACATCATAATCCTGCATGTCGAGTACTATCAAATCGCAGTAGAGTTCTCTTTCTGCGATTCTGACTGGCACAGCACACAGCATGTGAGTGGATGTCATTATTTCTCCTGAAGGCAGGGTCGTTAAGAACTTGCAGTCTAGAACTTGTGGAGGCATATCTATCTTCTTAGTGTATGGCATAGAAATGAACGAGTGCGTTGCCCCAGTATCAAATAATGCAGTAGCATACTGATTGTAAATAAGTATCTGACCTGTGACAACCGTAGAAGCATTCGCGGCATCCTCCTTAGTGATAGAGAAACCCTGGCATTCGTCATAGTTGGTGGGGCCTCCAATCTCTCTTGGCTCATCAGGGTACCTTCCAGCTCAGCTTGCATATAATGTAGTTTCGCTGGTGCACCCTGGTACTGAACATGCTGTTGGGGAGGTGCCTGGTTCTTGGTAGGACAGTAAGAGGCCATGTGCCCTTCCAATCTGCAGATGACACACCGGTTCGTACCTTTCCAGCATTCTCCGGGATGCATTTTTCCACATGTAGCGCACGGGGGAAACCTGGACTGTTTATTTACTCGGCCCCTTGGGAGTTGTTCCATGGCTTCGATTTACCATTATAGTTTTCCTTCTAGTTAGCGTTGGTACTCTGAGGTTTTTGACCTCCTGAGTGATAATGAAAGGGAAGAACACTAGGGATAATGAAAGAAAAGAATCGAGAATCCCGGAGTGAACTTGATTCTTACTTTCATTTAGCGCCTTCCTTTGCTGATTGATATTGTTCAGGTAATGCTCGGTGAGTAGGGCACTACTAAATAGCTCATCGGCGGTCTGCGGTCTGTTAACTCCGCCGGCCACGTTCAGGGCTATTTCGTGTAATGCCCGCTTTTTTTTTTCTTTTTTTTTCATAAGCGGCGTTACGTTAACATGCTTAGGGCATGTAGACATCATAAGGCAGCGGAATAACTTTAACTTATACATGCCCTATTACCATTCTTAACTTAATGACATAGGAACCTTAGCATATTAACTTTGAACTTAAGCATCATATCATATCATATCATACGTAACGTCATATCATAAGGTTCAATAAGTCAGACATATAAATAACCAAGGTGACGTTCTAGCATAAACAGTAAATATAGAGTTTCCTGGGCCAAGTCACTACTACACACATGCGTTCTTGCCCTCCTGCTGCTTCCTTCATTGTCCCCTTGAATGATCTGCGGTATAAGGAAATAAGACTATAAGCACACAGGCTTAGTAAGACTCTTTCCTACTCATAAAACCATTCATCATTCATCATCTCATAATGAGCACATGAAAACATCAACATACTTGGTGCTCTACTTAAAACATAACATCTTAAATCACATATCGTATACATAGCATGGCATGAACATAAACATAGTAAACCTTCTAAGCATGGCATGATACATGGCATAAACATAAACATGATGAACATAGACATGATAAACATAATACTTAGCATGAACATAAACATAGTAGACATTCTAAGCATGGCATAAATCATAAACATAGTAGACATTCTAAGCATGGCATAATTCATGGTATGAATCATAAACATAGTGAACATTCTAAGCATGGCATAATTCATGGCATATCGTAAACATAGTGAACATTCTAAGCATGGCATAGTTCATAGCATATCGTAAACATAGTGACCATTCTAAGCATGGCATAATTCATTCATTCTCATGCATACTTCTTAATATGAAACGTAAGCATAAAATCTTATCAACATAGCATAATGCATAACATGAATGGATGCATGAGTGGAATGCATATACATAAGGATGCTTAACTTTTAAAACATACTTTTCATTGCTTAAACATAATCATCATAACATCATTTGGGGTCCCCGGCTTGTACCACATACATACATCATTGCGCGCATCCCTAGCAAGTCCGAGGTCGCGAGCCCCAACCTACTAGGGTAAGGACAGCATAGTCGGTAGTCCCCGAACCGAGGCGTTCTTAAGGTGCCCATCCCTGTTGCACAGCTCCGGTAGTGCCAGAACCGTGGACAGCTACGGTAGTCCAAAACCGGGGTGTTCTTAAGGTACCCATCCCTTGGACCCATACTTCGGTCCGGTACAAGCCCATACATAAAGTAAAATACTTTTCATGCTTCATCATTCATATGGCATTCATGGCATCTTTAACATAGCATAACTTGTTACGGCTCGGTCCGTCTACCGGCCCATTTACCGGTCCTCACGACCGTCGTACCGTCGACCATCGACCGTGCTGTCTTAGTATATTTATGCCTTAAAGACATAAGCATCATCTTTCATTCATCATCATTCATAGCATATTCATTCATTCATCATACTTAACATCATCATTATGCCTTAAAGGCATGAACCTTAACTTCATTCTTCACTTTCATTTTTTTAGACATGGCATCATTTTCATTCTAAACATGGCATCATTTTCATTCTTAAACATAAACATAACATACTTAACATGGCATCATTTTCATTCTTAAACATGGCATCATCCTCATTCTTAAACATAAACATAACATACTTAACATGGCATCATTCATATCATGAACCTAACATATCATAGCATCATTTTTATCGTGATCATAACCCTATCATTCTTATCATGGCATCATTCATATCTTGAACATATACTTATCATACTTATCATGGAAACACATAAACATATACTTGAAGTTAAAGGCTCAACCCTAACCCTTTGGCCCTTGAGGTTGGCCAAACATATGGGGTCTCTAGGGTAATCCAAAAATTCCCAGAATTTATACTTAACCTCCACACATTATAAGGGAACATAAATTAACATTATCAAGATTTTTTGATTAATTATTGACCTTTAAATCATGGTGACCGAAACCCTTAAACTTAGGGTTCTTAGTTTTGTTTCTTTCATGTTGGCCGAAACCCTAGGGTGTCCTAGGGTACTCCAAAAATTCCGAAAAATTATACTTAACCTCTAAACATCATAAGGGAACATTAAATAACATTATCATGATTTTTAGCATAATTATAGACCTGTAAATCATGGTGTCCGAAACCCTTAAACTTAGGGTTCTTAGTTTTGTTTCTTTCATGTTGGCCGAAACCCTAGGGTGTCCTAGGGTACTCCAAAAATTCCCAAAAATTATACTTAACCTCTACACATCATAAGGGAACATTAAATAACATTATCATGATTTTTAGCATAATTATAGACCTGTAAGTCATGGTGGCCGAAACCCTTAAACATGAGGGTTCTTAGTTTTGTTTCTTTCATGTTGGCCGAAACCCTAGGGTATCCTAGGGTACTCCAAAAATTCCCAAAAATTATAATTAACCTCTAAACATCATAAGGGAACATTAAATAATATTATCATGATTTTTAGCATAATTATAGACCTGTAAATCATGGTGGCCGAAACCCTTAAACATGAGGGTCTCGGTTTTCTTTCCTTTCAACATCCAATTCGAAAACCAACCACTATATATCATACTAAAAATCATAAAAATCATAGGGAACTATTATACCACAGGTGAGGGAGTCTTACCTTGGGTTTCTTGATTTTTCGAACCTTGAAAGAGAAGAAAATGGTAAGATCTTTGGACCGTTGAACACCCTTGTCCATGTATCCTTGGAAGAGACTTTAGATCTAGGAGATGGAACCTTGGAGGAAGTTTTTCCAAGGGGAAAACCCTCTAGGAGTGGTCGGCTAGAATGAGGGAGGAAGAGAGGATGAAATGCAATTGAATGAAGAGAGAATGAAACTCCCAAACCCCCCTATTTATCATCCATTAAAGAGGTAAATGAAGAGTCTCTCCATGACTCTTCATCTTCTTCTTAATCTTAACTTATATCCATTTCATTTCCTCATAGAAATCCCTTGCTAGGTGAGTTGGTTAAGGCTTACATGGTTGTACAAGAGGTCCAAGGTTCAATCCTTGGCTCATGCACCTTTATTTTTATTTTATTTTTATTTCATTTATTTTATTATTTTTATTTCTTAAATTCCGAAAATTCCCCTAAAATCACCCATAATTATGCCAATATTCCTAAATAAAATTCTTTTATATTTATATTAATTTTACCTAATTTATATTAATTTTACCTAATTAATACCTATTTTTGGAGCCCATTTAAAGCTCATTGGTACTTAGTTTTCTCAATTTAAATGAGAAAACATGGATTTTCTAGGCCTAAGTTCTCCTTAATATTTCTAGGTCCCTTGAAAATTATTTAAACATGCTTAATATTTTAAGAAAATATTAAGAGAATTTTCCGGGTCGTTACATTTTGGGCCGCAACATATTCAGCATAAGTCTGACCCTTTTTTTCTCGGTGTGGACCAGCTCGGGGCATAGGCGAGCCAGTCGGTTAAATTTCTTCACGGCTTCATTGACTGAGAGGTTACCCTGTCGGAATTCCATGAACTCGTCGTAGTGTTTGTTTGTGACACGCATATTGAAGAATTCCTCGAAGAATTCTGATTCAAATCTGTCCACTTCATCTGGTTCACCAGTCTTTTGGCCTTGACCCGTTCCCACAACATTCTAGCATCCCCAGAAAGGCAAAATGATGCACACTTGATCTTCTCATGTTCAGGCCAGTCCAGTAGCTCCATTGTACTTTCCACTGTCTTGAACCACGGTTGGGTGTCCCATGGTTCGCCAGCACCCGAGAAATTTTCCAGTTTCAACCTCAGCCACTAGATCAGATAAGCTTCTTGTCGTGCTACAGTGGCAGGGCCTGTCGGAGGGGTTTGCGTAACCATAGGCATGACAGGTATCACAGTCTGGTTCACCGGTGGAGTAGTAGAATTTCCTTGCTGGTTCATCAAGGTAGTGATGGTTTGCTGCTCAGTAACCTGGCGTTGAAGTTCGGTCACTAATTGCATCAGGTCGGGCGATGAAGTAGTCTCATTAATTCTGTTACTCTGTCTTCTAGCCATGTTTTTCTTCATAAAAGACAAGTAAGGCAAATATAAGTTATCGTTATTCCTACCCGCATATCAAACTCTAAAGTATTCGATATCACAAAGTAAGGTAAGGTATCGTTCATATTTACATATCCTAAAAGTACTCTCTATCATAAGGTGTCATTCATACTTGCATATTCTAGAATCATAAAGGAAAGTAAGGTATGCATAGAGGTACTTACTTGGAAGCTGCAGGGAGAAGGCTTGATGTGTGTGTAGTGAGATGACAACCTTGCTCTGATACCAACCTGTAACGCCCGCCCTTCTCGCCCTACGATGTAGGCGGGAGGCGGCGTTACATGAACATACATACGCATATGGAGATTTTAATGCAGCGGAATAATTTAAAACTTCATACATATGCATTTAAACCATGCAATTAAAACTTGAATCATGTTGACATATCTTAGCTATCATTCTTAAACATGGTTACTTGGTAAACTTAGCATTGTCGTAACATAAGACATATGACAATTATGAGTTATAGGATCTTTTCTTTTTCTTTTGCCATGTCACTGTCACACACACACACTTTCCCCTCCTGCTGCTTCCCTTAGCTTAGTATCATCTTGCTTGATCTGCGGTATAAGAAAATAAAACTTATAAGCACATAGGCTTAGTAAGACCCTTCCTACTCACTAAAACCATTCGTCACATATCATGGAAAGGGCAGAACATAAAGAGTGTAACATAAAACAAAAGCATATCATGAGAAGGTATTCATAAAGCATTTGACATGAGGAGACATATAGATGTTCATGAAAACACATAATCATATAGAAGTGCTTAACATGTAATGAAAGTGCATAGAGCTCATGGCATATGAAGTACTTGACATAAAATATAAGCACATAAAATACTTAACATAAAGAAGTTCATGACATAAAACATAAGCATATAAAGTACTTGACATGGAATAGGTGCATAACATGAATGAATGCATGAGTTAAATGCACATAACATAAGGATGCTTATTTGGAAATCATAATTATAAATACTTAAACATAATCTCAACATCATGGGGGGCCCCGACTTGTACCACATACATATATCCATCATTTGAGCGCATCCCTAAGTAAATGCGAGGTAGCTAGTCTCGACCTACTAGGGTACTAGTTTACCTTCAACCTAGGGACAGCTAAGGTAGTCCAGAACCGAGGACATGTTAGTGATATAAGAGAAGTGTCCTATGGCAATCGCCTTATGATTGTAATCATTTATTCTAATAAATGAATATTCACTATTTGAGTATATATGTTAATGTATTTGATTGAGATCTTAAACTCATTTACTGAATGTCCGCAATACAATTCACAGCATGAGAGAATTTGTGATGCATCCACAACTAGTGATTAACTCTACATGTGCAATTGTGAAGTATTGAAACTGTCCCTAGTCGATGAATTGATAAATACGGACACTATCAATTCTGTTGAGACTAGCATGGGTTATTATCTAATCAGCTGATTCTCACTAGCTGGTGACATTGGGATGTCCGGAGATAAACATGAATGCTAGTTAAGGGAACTAGTTCATTGGAGTGACTGGCTGTAAAACTTCATATGGTAGTCTACATATAGATATGTCAGTGAAGATCTTACTGCAGCTTAAGTGCGATGTTCCTTTGACTTGCGGTGTTCAAGTCATCTTGGTCATGGAGACTTATACTTTGACATCTTAAGCAAGCATCTCCAAGGAGGTGTGGACCCAGGATGATTGGGTATAAGCCGAAGTTCCCGAAGATGTTTGAACAACCTACAAAGGATTCACCACTCCTTGCGAGAAGATGTATACCTAAGGCCTATCGTCGAATTGTTACTCGAAGTCTCTGGCCAGAGCATGACATGTTCAGAGTATGAATCTCTTAAATACATAAGAGTAATTAGAATCCGTAGGACGAGAAAAACGTTACTTGGGCTAGGTGTGACGTAGTCAGCCTAGTGGGGAATGACACACATAGACCATGTCCTGAACCAAGTGGGTACAAGATGGTGAAGGGAATGGGGCACGATTCATTATAGCTGCTGAAGGGTTTCAGAATAGTTTCTGAGGTCAACCGTTGATCTTTCGATTAATTGGGGATCATGATGTACTACTAGGTGCCACTCATGATCGTTCTATAATTGGTTAATTATAGATGACCAACATAAATCGAAAGCCTATTTAGTCACACGCACTACGAGTAATCCGAGGAATTTAAAACGAGTTGAAAATTAAATTTTCCAATCAAGAGAGATTAGGTTTGGTTGAGCCAAACGATAAGTCGAATCTGAATTTTTCAGAGACGCATCGGAAGCGTAAAATGACTAAGTCTTTTGAAGAATAATAGATGAATTAAATAAGTTTAATTCATTGGGGCGTGGCTTGGATGGGCCGGCCAAAGAGGGTCTCCATCCTCTTTGCTTGGCCGGCCACAACAATGGAAGAGAACCAAGTTTTTGGCTCAATTTATAAAATAAACCAAGTGTGGTTTGTTTTATAAAATTATGAATGATATAAATTTTTATATAATAAACCAAGGTTTGGTTTATTTTTCATGAAAATTAAAATGAACCATGGATTGGTTTATTTTATTTTATAAAATCAATCATGGATTGATTTACCATGATAAGAAAATTTATTCCATAAGAAAAAAGAGACTTGGTTGATTTTTATCATGAATTAAAAAAATGATAAAACTTGGCATGATGGAATAAGTCATAGAAAATTTATTCCATAAGAAAAAAGAGACTTGGCAGTTGAGAGGCCACTATATAAATGACCCAAGGTAAGGCTTGGAAAATAATCGAAGTATTCTTGCCTGGGCTCTCTCCCACTCCTCCCTTCTTCCTCTTGGCCGGCCATAAGGCTCTTCTCCCTTCTTCTTGCCGTGAGCGCAAGGAGAAGCACTGAGGCGACGAAGTTCTTCCGTTGAGACGATCTTCCTCTCCAGCCATCATCACCTTGGGATTGGGCGCAAGTCATCTTCCTCCTTCTCCCTGGAATTGTGATTCCGGCCAATCTTGGTAGTGAGTTTTTTCGATGTGATTACTTCTCTCTTAGTTTTTCTTGTCGCATTCTCGGAGAATCAAGTAGTTCTCGAGAACACGAAACTCGTGGCTTTGCGAAGTCATCCCGAAGATACTCGGTGTGGACGCGAATAGAGGCAGAGCTTCCGAGGGACACTTACAGTTGGATCTCGTCCCTTCCTTCGAGTTACGTGAGGTAATAAGTAAATTAGTTTACGTTTCTGCAAAATTTTAAATATATGATCATGCCTACACAAGATAAAGTTGTATGCTTAGATGTGTGGTTAAATAATTTGAGAAATTATATATGCTAAACCTTCCGCTGCACGTAATTAATTTTTAAATTACGAACCCGCATCCATGGCAACAAGCACCCGATCCCAACAGGACAGCTACGGTAGTCCCATCACCGAGGCTTCTAAGAAGCCCATCCCTGTTGGACAGCTACGGTAGTCCTAGAACCGAGGACAGCTATGGTAGTCCCAGCACCGAGGCTTTCTAAGGAGCCCATCCCTTGGATCTTACTTGGGTCTGGTATAAGCCCATCCATAAAGTAAAGTAGCATCACATGCTTCTTTTTATATCATAAGAAATGCTCTTGGTATTTCATAATTCATAGAACTTACATAGCATAATTAAAGACATAAACATGATCTTGATACATGAAGCATGGTACAAAGCATTCTTAGCATTTCATCATTCATAGTTAATGCATAACATCATTATGCCTTAAAGGCACAAACGCCACGACTGGAGGCGGATTAGAGACCAAGGGCCATGTGTAACAACCCGGAAAATTTTCTTAATATTTTCTTTAAAATATTGATCATATCTAGATAATTTTCCGAGGGACCTAGAGATATTAGTACGAACCTTAGCCAGGAAATCCATGATTTTCTCATTTAAATCGAGAAACTAAGTACTAATGGGCCTTATATGGACTTTCTAGTACCATGATTATTGGTAGATTTTAGGCAAAATTTAATATAAATATAAATGGATTTTAATTAGGAATATTAGTATGATTATGGGTGAGTTTTAGCATGATTTTCCTATTTAAATTGAGAAGATAAGTACTAATGGGCCTATATGTGCTCCAAAAATGGGTTTAATTAGGTAGAATTTAATATAAATATAAAAGAATTTTTATTAGGAATTTTAGCATGATTATGGGTGAATTTTAGGAGAATTCTCGGAAATAATGGAAAATAAAAATAAAATAAAATAAAAAAAATAAAGTGCATGCACCAAGGATTGAACCTTGGACCTATGGTACTACCATGCATGTACTAACCAATTCACCTAGCAAGGGAGTGCTAGTAGAGGATGAAGTGGATTTTGGTTAAGGCTTAAGGGAAAATGAAGAGTCATGAAGGGAAGAGACACCATGACTCTTCACTTGCCTCCTTAATGTGATATAAAGAGGTGGCATGGGGGTTACTTTGCTTCTTCCACCAAGTCTACCCTTCTCCCTCCTCCTTCTTCATCCTAGTTGAAACCCCAAGGGGGGATTTTCTCTTGGGAAAAGTTCCCAAGAAGGCTTCTCCTTCAAGATCCAAGGTTTTGTTCAAGGATTTCAAAGGTTAGAGGTGGTCAAAAGGCAACAAGATCTTCATCCTTCTCTCAAATCTAGGGTCTATAACCAAGATAGTCTAAGGTAAGACCCCCTCACCTGTGGTGTAATAGTTTTTCTTGATATGGATATGATCTAAGCTTTTTGTTTGAGATCTAAGATGAAAAAAAAAACCCCATGAAGGAGGACTTAGGGTTTCGGCCACCTTCAAGCTTCCATGGCTAGGATTAGTTTTAACTCTCTAATGATGGTTCTTATGTCTCCTTATGATGTAAGTAATGTTAGTGGTGATTCACATGAATTTTTACATGCTTAATAGTTCTTATAGATTTCGGCCAAGAACCCTAATCCATGGTTAGACCTTGATCTAACCATTCAACATGTTAATTTTGTTTCCCCTATGACATGATGGATAGTAATTGTGTTTTGTAAGAATTTTTCCATGAATTTTATGGACCTTTAGGTTTCGGCCAAGAGCAAATCTAGGGTTAAGGGATTAGGGTTAGCCTTAATTATGGGATCAAATGTTTTTCTATGGCATTTTATGTTTGTATGGGATGTTATTGGTGATCTATATGAATTTTTCCATGGACCTAGGGCTCCTTAGGGTTTCGGCCAAGGCCATAACCTAGGGCTAGGATTGGGTTTTTTTTTTTAAATAAAGGAATATTTTATTCCTGAAAAGAAAATCCATATTAGAAGGGGGACCAATCCTAACCTTCTAATATAGAATTACAACGACCCAAAATGATTGGGTTAACTAGGATTGGGTGGGACCACAAGGATTGGGTTAAGACCACAAGGATGCATGTTTATAGGGTTAAATTCGCATCATAATTTATGCGAAGTATGTTATGCAAAGTATGATAATGCAAAGTATGTTTATGCCATGATTTTATTTATGTTCATGCTAAATTATGATGTCATGATTTTATTTATGTTCATGCTAGATTATGATGCCATGATGATATCTATGTTCATGCTAAATTATGTTGCCATGATTTTATTTATGTTCATGCTAAATTATGATGCCATGATTTTATTTATGTTCATGCTAAATTATGATGCCATGATTTTATTTATGTTCATGCTAGATTATGATGCCATGATGATATCTATGTTCATGCTAAATTATGATGCCATGATTTTATTTATGTTCATGCTAAATTATGATGCCATGATTTTATTTATGTTCATGCTAAATTATGATGCCATGATTTTATTTATGTTCATGCTAGACAATGATGCCATGATGATATCTATGTTCATGCTAAATTATGATGCCATGATTTTAGTATGTTTATGCTAAAACGATGATGCCATGATTGTGTATAGGTTCATGATAAGAAGTATGCTATGATATGTAGGATTGAAGCATTATGTTCATGTTTATACGACGTATGGATTTTTATAAGTAGGAAAAGGGTCTTACTAAGCCTACGTGCTTATAGTATCATTTTCTTATACCGCAGATCAAGCAAGAGATTTCTAAGGGAAGCAACAGGAGAGGCAAGAACATGTGTGTGTGGTAGTGACATGGCCAAGAATCCCTCTCATTTCACTTATCGCATGTTTTGTGACCTGACAATGCTTATTTTGGTTTTATGCTCGACTTATGATAGTTATGCCTAAGAAACAACCTACTATTCGTGAAGTTATGGATAAACTACTTGCTACCTCAAATGCTTATGAATAAGTTATGGAAAATTGATATCATGATGCTATGCATGCTGGTAATATGTTACCTGAAATGCTTATGAATAAGTTATGGGAAGTTGATACCATGATGCTAGGTATGCTGGTAATATGTTAAGTATAATGTCACCATGTCCATGAATGATAACCCAGACATGTGTATATGATTTAAGTACTAGTTGCATGGTTAAAAGCATATGAAAAAGGAAAAGAAAAAAAAAGAATTTATTATTCCGCTGCATTAAGATGTTTTATATGTACATGTATGTTTAGCGTAACGCCGCTTTATGGAAAAAAAAGCGGGCGTTACACCATGAAAGTTGAAAACCTAGGATTTTCTGCAGTTTTCATATTTTTTATTATGTTCTTGGATGTGTGGTTGTGCTAGTAAAATTCCTCGAATTAAATTACTAAGTGGGAGAGGGACCCTAAGGGTCCCACGGCTTCCATTACAATCCGATAAGTGATGCGAACAAGTCTGCGCGTCGGCTCCGAGTGCCTTCCTCCCCATCGGATGGACTTGTTCTGCAGATCACTAGATCGAAAAAGACTATAGAAAATTATTGAAGAGCGTGTATACTTCCAAATCGGAAGTCACATAATCGGAAACAATTTTCTTAGTGTCGTGTAATGGCGCACACTTAGATGCGAATAATAGTATCTTCTCCATCGGAGTCACTGCTATTATTTCGCAGAGCCGAAGTGAACTAACTATTGATCTTACTTGTCAAAAAGTTAGGTTGACAAGATAGTAAGATTGATGGGTAAAACCTCCTCTCACGAATGTAGGGGTTCATATACGTCCACACCATCATGACATGCGAATTTCTCGGTGTATAATGGTGTTGGTTGAATTCGAAAATTAATTATTTTGAGGAATCAATTTATTTTCGATTTCTAAAGTAGTGTATGTTGTGATTCTCAGGTTTTTCATAATAGCCTTTAACACACTAGCCACAATTCTTAAGGAAAACAAACTTACTAGCCAAAACTACATAGACTGGAAGAGGAACCTTGATATTGTCCTCATTGCTGAAGAGTACAAATTTGTACTCTTCAAGAAATATCCAGAAATGCCTAGAGAGGACTCTGGTGAAGAGTTGAAGCAGCGTTACAAGAAGTGGGTCAAGAAGGATGAGATGGCGCGATGCTACATTCTGGCATCTATGTCGAATGTGTTGCAACATCAGCATCAGGCCATGCCCACTGCTAGTGACATGATGCTGAATCTCAAAGATCTCTTCGGACACCAAGGTTGAGATGCTAGGCAGTCGGTGATGAAGAGTCTGATAACGACCACTATGGTCGAAGGGACACCCATGAGGGATCATGCCCTAAAAATGATGGCTCACCTCAATGAGATTGAGGTACTGGGAGCACAGATCAACGGGGAATCCAAGGTCAATATTATACTCCAGTCTCTGCCTTGGAGTTTTGAGTAGTTCAGGCTCAACTATAATATGAACAAAAGGGATTACACGTTGGGTGAACTGCTAGGAGAATTCCAGGCGGCAGAGGGCCTTTTTCATCAGAACTCGCAGGCCTTAGTAACTCAAAGAGTTTCTTCTTCTGTGCCGAAAGGCAGGAAGAAGAAGAAATAAGGAGGGTTCAAGAAGGTAGCAACATCGCAGGGACCCCGGACTAGCATGAAGAAGTCGAAAGGCAAGTGCTTCACGTGCAAGCAAACTGGGCACTGGAAGGCGGATTGCCCCCGTTGACAAGACAAAGGTATTTCTTCAGCCTTAGTCGTTGAAACATGATTAGAGGTGCTATCTACCAGTACCTAGTGCGTAGATACGGGAGTCACTGTGTAACGCCCGCTTTTTTTTTCTTTTTTTTTTCATAAGCGGCGTTACGTTAACATGCTAGGGCATGTAGACGTCATAAGGCAGCGGAATAACTTTAACTTATACATGCCCTATTACCATTCTTAACTTAATGACATAGGAACCTTAGCATATTAACTTTGAACTTAAGCATCATATCATATCATATCATACGTAACGTCATATCATAAGGTTTCATAAGTCAGACATATAAATAACCAAGGTGAAGTTCTAGCATAAACAGTAAACATAGAGTTTCCTGGGCCAAGTCACTACTACACACATGCGTTCTTGCCCTCCTGCTGCTTCCTTCATTGTCCCCTTGAATGATCTGCGGTATAAGG
Source organism: Boesenbergia rotunda (assembly GCA_024364735.1). Taxonomy (NCBI): domain Eukaryota; kingdom Viridiplantae; phylum Streptophyta; class Magnoliopsida; order Zingiberales; family Zingiberaceae; genus Boesenbergia; species Boesenbergia rotunda. The sequence goes on along the minus strand of JAGFNQ010001328.1, from coordinate 286,919 downwards.
AAATAAGACTATAAGCACACAGGCTTAGTAAGACTCTTTTCTACTCACAAAACCATTCATCATCTCATAATGAGCACATGAAAACATCAACATACTTGGTGCTCTACTTAAAATATAACATCTTAAATCACTTATCGTATACATAGCATGGCATGAACATAAACATAGTAAACCTTCTAAGCATGGCATGATACATGGCATAAACATAAACATGGTGAACATAGATATGATAAACATAATACTTGGCATGAACATAAATATAGTAAACCTTCTAAGCATGGCATGATACATGGCATAAACATAAACATGATGAACATAGACATGATAAACATAATACTTGGCATGAACATAAACATAGTAGACATTCTAAGCATGGCATAATTCATGGCATAAATCATAAACATAGTAGACATTCTAAGCATGACATAATTCATGGTATGAATCATAAACATAGTGAACATTCTAAGCATGACATAATTCATGGCATATCGTAAACATAGTGAACATTCTAAGCATGACATAATTCATGGCATATCGTAAACATAGTGAACATTCTAAGCATGGCATAATTCATTCATTCTCATGCATACTTCTTAACATGAAACGTAAGCATAAAATCTTATCAACATAGCATAATGCATAACATGAATGGATGCATGAGTGGAATGCATATACATAAGGATGCTTAACTTTTAAAACATACTTTTCATTGCTTAAACATAATCATCATAACATCATTTGGGGTCCCCATCTTGTACCACATATATACATCATAGCGCGCATCCCTAGCAAGTCCGAGGTCGCGAGCCCCAACCTACTAGGGTAAGGACAGCATAGTCGGTAGTCCCCGAACCGAGGCGTTCTTAAGGTGCCCATCCCTGTTGCACAGCTCCGGTAGTGCCAGAACCGTGGACAGCTTCGGTAGTCCAAAACCGGGGCGTTCTTAAGGTACCCATCCCTTGGACCCATACTTCGATCCGGTACAAGCCCATACATAAAGTAAAATACTTTTCATGTTTAATCATTCATATGGCATTCATGGCATCTTTAACATAGCATAACTTGTTACGGCTCGATCCGTCTACCGGCCCATTTACCGGTCCTCACGACCGTCGTACCGTCGACCATCGACCGTGCCGTCTTAGCATATTTGTGCCTTAAAGACATAAGCATCATCTTTCATTCATCATCATTCATAGCATATTCATTCATTCATCATACTTAACATCATCATTATGCCTTAAAGGCATGAACCTTAACTTCATTCTTCACTTTCATTTTTTTAGACATGGCATCATTTTCATTCTTAACATGGCATCATTTACATTCTTAAACATGGCATCATTTTCATTCTTAAACATAAACATAACATACTTAACATGACATCATTTTCATTCTTAAACATGGCATCATCCTCATTCTTAAACATAAACATAACATACTTAACATGACATCATTCATATCATGAACCTAACATATCATAGCATCATTTTTATCGTGATCATAACCCTATCATTCTTATCATGGCATCATTCATATCATGAACATATACTTATCATACTTATCATGGAAACACATAAACATATACTTGAAGTTAAAGGCTCAACCCTAACCCTTGGGCCCTTGAGGTTGGCCGAAACATATGGGGTCTCTAGGGTAATCCAAAAATTCCCAGAATTTATACTTAACCTCCACACATCATAAGGGAACATAAATTAACATTATCAAGATTTTTGGCTTAATTATAGACCTTTAAATCATGGTGACCGAAACCCTTAAACTTAGGGTTCTTAGTTTTGTTTCTTTCATGTTGGCCGAAACCCTAGGGTGTCCTAGGGTACTCCAAAAATTGCCAAAAATTATAATTAACCTCTACACATCATAAGGGAATATTAAATAACATTATCATGATTTTTAGCATAATTATAGACCTGTAAATCATGGTGTCCGAAACCCTTAAACTTAGGGTTCTTAGTTTTGTTTCTTTCATGTTGGCCGAAACCCTAGGGTGTCCTAGGGTACTCCAAAAATTCCCAAAAATTATACATAACCTCTACACATCATAAGGGAATATTAAATAACATTATCATGATTTTTATCATAATTATAGACCTGTAAGTCATGGTGGCCGAAACCCTTAAACATGAGGGTTCTTAGTTTTGTTTCTTTCATGTTGGCCGAAACCCTAGGGTCTCCTAGGGTACTCCAAAAATTCCCAAAAATTATAATTAACCTCTACACATCATAAGGGAACATTAAATAACATTATCATGATTTTAGCATAATTATAGACCTGTAAATCATGGTGGCCGAAACCCTTAACATGAGGGTCTCGGTTTTCTTTCCTTCCAACATCCAATTCGAAAACCAACCACTATATATCATACTAAAAATCATAAAAATCATAGGAAACTATTATACCACAGGTGAGGGAGTCTTACCTTGGGTTTCTTGATTTTTTGAACCTTGGAAGAGAAGAAAATAGTAAGATCTTTGGACCCTTGAACACCCTTGTCCTTGTATCCTTGGAAGACACTTTAGATCTAGGAGATGGAACCTTGGAGGAAGTTTTTCCAAGGGGAAAACCCTCTAGGAGTGGTCGGCTAGAATGAGGGAGGAAGAGAGGAGGAAATGCAATTGAAAGAAGAGAGAATGAAACTCCCAAACCTCCCTATTTATCATCCATTAAAGTGGTAAATGAAGAGTCTCTCCATGACTCTTCATCTTCTTCTTAATCTTAACTTATATCCATTTCATTTCCTCATAGAAATCCCTTGCTAGGTGAGTTGGTTAAGGCTTACATGGTTGTACAAGAGGTCCAAGGTTCAAGCCTTGGCTCATCCACCTTTATTTTTATTTTATTTTTATTTCATTTATTTTATTTTTTTTATTTCCCAAATTCCGAAAATCCCCCTAAAATTACCCATAATTATGCTAATATTCCTAAATAAAATTCTTTTATATTTATATTAATTTTACCTAATTTATATTAATTTTACCTAATTAATACCCATTTTTGGAGCCCATTTAAAGCTCATTAGTACCTAATTTCTCCATTAAAATAGAAAAATTAGGCTAAGACTTACCAATAATCATGCTAATATGCCTAATTAAATCCTATTTATATTTACACCAATTATTACCGAAATCCACCTATAATCATGGTACTAAAAAGCCCACATAAAGCCCATTAGTACTTAGTTTTCTCAATTTAAACGAGAAAACATGGATTTTCTAGGCCAAAGTTCTCCTTAATATTCCTAGGTCCCTTGAAAAATTATTTAAACATGCTTAATATTTTAAGAAAATATTAAGAGAATTTTCCGGGTCGTTACACACTGACCATGTCTGTAATGTTGGTGCAAGTTGCATCAATGATGTTCCTCTTTAAGTGTTTTAATGTTTGACAATTCACTTAAGTCAGTGATATATTAAACAGACAAAGGGGAGCAAAAGTGAAGTAAACTAAGCTGAAGAAAAGTCCTAGTTAATCTAGGCATCGAAACCCTAAGTCCGAGCGAAGGGATGCTGGGCACCTAGCGAAGGGCTGCTAGGTATCAAAACTCCAAGTCCTAGCGAAGGGATGCTAGGCACCTAGCGAAGGGCTGCTAGGTATCGTAACCCTAAGACCTAGCGAAGGGCTGCTAGGCACCTAGTGAAGGACTACTAGGCATAGAAGACCTAGCGAAGGGCTGCTAGGCACCTAGCGAAGGGCTGCTAGGCATAGAAGACCTAGCGAAGGATTGCTAGGCACCAGGCGAAGGACCGCTTGGTAACAAAGACCTAGCGAAGGGCTGCTAGGCACCTGGCGAAGGGCTGCTAGGGAATGAAGACCTGGCGAAGGACTGCTAGGCACCTAGCAAAGGATTGCTAGGTAATGAAGTCTTGGTCCGAGGGACTAAGCAACTTAGCGGAGCGATGACTAAGGACAGGAGTAGAGACGGGTCAGGGTTTGGGCGTCTCGAGGTCCAGAGGTATCGGAAGCTAAGCAAAAGTCCACCCGAAGGGCTGGGTGGCAACCGTCTCCTGAAAGGAGTAGGTGAAGGGCGAGTTCTCGGGGATAGGAACTCGTGCCGGTTCGACCTAGGGTTTCGTGGAGATCCGAAGTCAAAACCAAGTCCTTAAAGACCAATATTATATGTATCTATGCTTTGTGTTTATGGATATTGCAGGTACAAAGAACCGAAGACAAAGCAAGCTTGATGAAGGCCCTAACCAGGGCGCCCTCATGCACCAGGGCGCCCTCATGCACCAGGGCGCCCTGGTCAACATTGGTTCGTTACTGCGAGTACGAAGCAGTGGATAAGCATTGACTGGGTTCAAGATGTTAGTGATATGAGAGAAGTGTCCTAATGCAATTGCCTTATGATGTAAACATTTATATTAATAAATGATAATTCACTATTTGAGTATACATGTTTTATGTGTTTGATTGGGATCTTAAACTCATTTACTGAATGTCCGCAATACAATTCACAGCATAAGAGAATTTGTGATGGGATCACAACTAGTGATTATCTCTACATGTGCAATTGTGAAGTATTGAAATTATCCCTAGTCGATGAATTGATAAAAACGGACACTATCAATTCTGTTGAGACTAGCATGGGTTATTCTCTAATTAGCTGATTCTCACTGGCTGGTGACATTGGGATGTCCGGAGATAAACATGGATGCTAGTTAAGGGAACTAGTTCATTGGAGTGACTAGCTGTAAGACTTCATATGGGAATTTACATGTAGATATGTCAATGAAGTTCTTACTGCGGCTTAAGTGCTATGTTCCTTTGACTTGCGGTGTTCAAGTCATCTTGGTCATGGAGATTTATACTTTAACATCTTATGCAAGCATCTCCAAGGAGGTGTGGACCCAGGATGATTGGGTATAAGCCGAAGTGCCCGAAGATGTTTGAACAGCCTACAAAGGATTCACCACTCCTTGCGAGGAGATGTATACCTAGGCCTATCGTCGGATTGTTACTCAGAAATCTCTGGCCAGAGTATATCATGTTTAGAGTGCGAGTCTCTAAAATACATGAGAGTAATTAGAAATCCAATGGACGAGAAAGACACTACTTGGGCTAGGTGTGACGTAGTCAGCCTAGTGGGGACTGACACCATAGACCGTGTCCTGAACCAAGTGGGTATAAGGTGGTGAAGGGAATGAGGCACGATTCATTAGAGCTGCTGAAGGGTTTCAGAACAATTTCTTCTGAGGTCAAACCGTTGATCTTTCGATTAATTGGGGATCATGATGTACTACTAGGTGCCACTCATGATCGTTCTATAATTGGTTGATTATAGACGGCCAACATAAATCGAAAGCCTATTTAGTCACACGCACTACGAGTAATCCGAGGGATTTAAAATGAGTTAAAAATTGGATTTTCCGATCAAGAGAAATAAGTCGAATCTGAGTTAATCAGAGGCGCAATGGAAGCTTAAAATGGCTAAGTCTTTTGAAGGCTTTTTGGGCGAATTAAATGAGTTTAATTCGCGGCGGTTCGGGTTGGTTTGGCCGGCCAAAGAGGGTGTCAAAACCCCCTTTGGTGGCCGGCCACAATAAGAGGAGAAAACCAATTAATTTTGGTTTAATTAATAAAATAAATCTAGTGTGATTTATTTTATAAATTATGGATAAATAAATTTGTATAAAGAAATTTATATAAATAAAATTTATAGAAATTTATTCTTTTATGGATGATTAAAATAATACATGAATTGGTTTATTTTAATTTTATAAAATCAATTATGAATTGATTTTTCCATAATAAGAAAGTTTATAAATTTCTTATAAAAATTTATTCCATAATTTAAAGAGAAGAAGAATTAGTTTCATTATAAATTAGTTTATAATAAAGACTCGGTTTAAACGGAATAATTAATAAGAAAATTTATAAGATAAATTTCTTATAACTAATTCCGTTAATTCTGTTAATTCGGTTTAGAGGGAGACTTAGCAAAGGAGTTGCTACTATATAAAGGAACCAAAGGCTAGCCCTTATTCCCAATCAACTTATCATAGAGCTCTCCCTCTCTCTCTTAATCTCTTCTCCTCTCCCTCTCCCTCTCTTGCCTAGGGCCGGCGCCCACCCTAGTGGTTTAGGGCCGGCGCACCAAACAACTTCCCCCTTTTGAAGTTGGCGTGAGCAATCAAGAAGAAGGAGAACCCGAACAAGAAGAAGAAGAAGCGGATAGCGACTCCTCTCTTCTCGGAATTCGATTCCGTTACTTCATTGGTTAGTTTCCTAATTTTTCTCTTGTTCTTCTAGTTGTGCCTTCTGAGAATCTAGTAGTTCTCGTCGGCACAAAACTCGTGACTTTGCAAAGTCATCCCGAAGAGAACTCGGCGTGGACGCGAATAGAGGCGAAGCTTCCAAGGGACGCTGCGGTTGGATCTCGTCCCTTTTCTTCGAGTTACGCGAGGTACTTGGTAAATTAGTTTACTTTTCTGCAAAGTTTTATTTTATGATTATGTCAACACACTATAAGGTTGCATGCTAGATACGAAGTTAAAATAATTTAGGAAATTATTTTATGCAAATTCTTCCGCTGCACGTAAAATTTAAAATTTTACGAACTCGTATCCTTGTCAACATGCACCCGGTCCCAACACAAGATGGGCGCCCGGAAGATCCGGGGCGCCCTGGTCAAAGAACTTATCACCTGCGGTGAAGTAGGCGCAAGGATAAGAGTTGACCGAGTCTTCCGGGGCGCCCCCAGGAGGCCTATATAAGGGGCTTCGACCCCTCTTCTTCAGAAACTATATTCCAGAGCCATTCTGATCATTCCGACCAACGACAACATGCTAGAAACGAGGTTCTACGACCGGGAGGCTCCAGGATGAGGTGCGCGGCACTTCGGAGGTCCAGATCGGCCGAGCTTCATACTTTTTCTCGTTGGTTTGCTTTTTAATTACTGTACTTAAATTTCTATATTATTGCTTGTAATTCTGCACTGTAAGTCAGGTTTCTCCGCCTCCGGAAAGTCCGGGAAGGAGACCAATAGTGGACGGGCGTTCCCATGCATAGGCCTTGGATGTACTGACCCTGGGGGGTTGGGAACCAAGTAAAAATCCCGCGTGTCTTTTGCTGTGTTTTTATTCGTTCTATTTATTTTCCGCTGCGCTAACACTCTAAGTCTAGAACGAAAGTTACGATGTTTCTACGAAGTTTCTGCGAAGTTTTAACGATCGATATTCACCCCCCCCCTCTATCGACGGCACCGGTCCTACAATTGGTATCAGAGTCGAGCCGCTCTTCACCGGACTAACCGCCGACGGAGCAACGACGCCAGGAGTTGAGGGGGAGCCCAGGGGTGAATCAGGTACATTTTTTTAATGTCTAACTTTAAATCGCATATTATTTGTTTCACATGCAGGGAGAGAGGGCACTACAAAAATCAGTGCCCTACTCGTAAGATTCGGTCTACACCACCGGCGGCAAAGGGGGTACCAGTGCCAGAGGTCCGGAAAAACAAAGATCACGTACGATGCTTCAAATGCAAGAAGTACGGACACTACAAAAACAAGTGTCCGGCGAAAGTACGTAAGATTTACGTTCCAAAAGTTTTACAATTTCCTGCACTGTCTTTAGATAATTCAGTCAATTTTTCTGAAAAATTAAATTTACTGCATAGTAGATTAAATATTTTGCATGAAAAATTAGAAAATACGGACATGATTAAAATATCCAAAATTAACTATTTAATTATAAATACCAATTCAATAATTGCTAAAATTAATTCTGATATTAAATCTAAAATAAATTCTGATAATTATTTTGATAAAATTAATTCTGATAAAATTAATTCTGATAATTATTCTGATAAAATTAATTCTGACAATTATTCTAATAAAATCAATTCTGACAATTATTCTAATGAAATTAATTCTGACAATTATTCTAATGAAATCAATTCTGATAATTATTCTGATAAAATTAATTCTGATAATTATTCTGATGAAATTAATTCTGATAATTATTCTGATGAAATTAATTCTGATAATTATCCTGATAAAATTAATACTGATAATTTTAAATCAGATAAAATTAAACCTAAGGATAAAGTTGAATTCAAAATCGAAAATCTTAAGGATAATTCGGAATTCAAATTCGAAAATCCTAAGGATAATTCCGAATTCAAATTTGAAAACCTTAAGGATAATTCTAGTGATATCCCTGAAATTATTGAAAATTTTAAGGATAAAGATGATTTTGTTGAAAATATTCATGAGGATAATACAGATAAAATTTTCCTTGATGATAACTTAATTATAGAAAATCCTGAAAGTTATTACAAAGATTTAACTAGTGGCCCCTTTTTCTCCACCTACTGTGAGAATATTGAAAAATCTAATCTTGAGGAGGATATAGAACTATCTAAGATAAAGGCCATAGTCAATAAAAATTACAAAATCTCAAATAAATCAAAATTATTAGAAAAACTTGAAAAGAAAGATAAAGATGAAGAAGAAATTTTTGAAATAATGAAAATGATGAATTTAAACCCACAATTATTAATTAATCATTATAATCTTAATTCTAATTAATTAATTAAATCTTAAATAAATCCAAATTAAATTCAAACTAAATTCAAATTAATTCAAATTAAATTCAAATTAAATATTAATTAAATTCAAATTAAATATTAATCAATTTCAAATTAATTAAATTCAAATTAAATATTAATCAATTTCAAATTAATTAAATTCAAATTAAATATTAATCAATTTCAAATTAAATCAAATTCAAATTAAATATTAATTAAATTCAAATTAAATATTAATTAAATTCAAATTAAATCTTAATTAAATTCAAATTAAATCTTAATTAAATTCAAATTAAATCTTAATTAAATTCAAATTAAATTCTAATTAAATTCAAATTAAATTTTAATTAAATCTAATTAAATTAAAATTAAATTTTAATTAAATCTAAATAAATTCAAATTAATTAATTCTTAATAATTCTAGTTTAAGTCAATTAAATTCGAATTAATTCAAATAATTTAATTAAAATTCAATTAAATTTGACTTTAAATTCAAACATCAATTAATTCTTAATTAACATAAACTCGAACTAAAACTAAAACCTTACCCAAACCGCAACAATTAAAATTAATAAAATTAAATATGTCAAAGTGGGTTGACATATTCGCCGGTTCACACGACATGTATCAAATCGGGAATTTGATACATCTTTAGAAACATAAGTAAAATGATTTAAATTGTTTGACTCATGCATAATTGACATGACATGCATTTGCTATTCTTTAAAATATATGACATGTCATTCATATTTAAATTTTATGCATATATTAGAACGGCTATAGGAAAAAGAATAATTGAAACTTGATCAACCTAGTATTGGGTGGAGGTGAGATGATAGTAAGTTAGGGAAGCCAATTCTAATAACATCAAGTATACTTGGTCTCTTTAGACTGGTGAAACTAGCCGAAGCTATCGATCCAAGACCCAAACTAGTTAGACCAGAATTTTTCAAAAGAATAATTTTGAAAATGAAATTTCATTAAAAGGCTTTGTCAAGGAAAGGGTGGATGATCCCATAAGGCTACGGCCAAAGAAGGCCTAGTGCCTCGCCAAGACCTGGAAGCCGATTTTTGAAATTCAAATTCAAGTTACTTCTTGTCAAATTCAAATCTAACACGAGCTTCAATTAAATCTTAGAATTGAAATAAATTAAAGAAAAATGATTCAAGCATCTCACAATACACCTATAAGGCAACCATGCTTGTTGTATTGATACATCTAAAATGGGTGAGATGTTAAGGACCAATGAATTGAAAATATTTTTCAAAATTCTTTTTCAAAATTGTTACAATATTTTCATAAAAATATATTTTCAAAATAGTGCTTCAACATAATAATGTTTTTATGGAATTCATGCTTGTCTGTCTGATTATATATATTATACATTTTCCAAAAATATATCTTTTCAAAAATTTACTTGACTCACTCTATTAGACACAAGCATCTTAGGACAACACTAAAGTTCCTTAGGGCACTTAGATAGAGTTAGACGGTATCGGGTACAGGGGGAGTACTTTTCATTTTTTAAAAAAAAATTGCACTGTAAAAATTACTATTATTTGAAAATACTTTTCAAAAACTGATCTTTAAATTGTTATCACTTGTGTTTTTCGAAAAAGGTTTATGTTGTAAAATTTATCTGTCGTGTTTGATTTTGATAAACCCTAAAGACACAGAGGAAGGTCCACTTCATGATCTAAAAGGACTCCTAGGACGTGTCAGTTTTAGGGGGAGTCTGAGTCAATATTCTGACAAGTATTAAATTATTTATTAGAATATTCTTTTGATCTGAATCAAACCTTAAGACTCATAGGAAGAGTACTTGTGGTCAATAAGCTTCCCAGGACTGAGTCAAAGTTAGGGGGAGATTAAATTAAAAGAATTATTGAATAATTCAAATGTTTTCATGCGCGATATTTGCAAATCCTATTGAAAACATAAGTATTATTATAAAATGCTATCAAATTTTTATAAAATTTTTTCAAAAATTCATCTGACTTTGATCAATTTGATATAATATCTTGAGTTTGAAAAATCCTCCAGGACACTTAGGAAAATGTCCTTGTAGTCAACAAGGTTTCCTATGATTATGTCAGACTGGAAGATAAAACGAATCAAGTATTATAACTTTAAAATTCTTTTACTTTTCAAAATTAACTTACAGTCTGTGACTTATGAAATTTTTGAAATAATATTTACTTGGGTTGGAAAACTTCCAGGACACTTAGGAAATATCCTTGTAGTCAACAAAGTTTCCCAGGATAGTGTCAGACTGAAAAATAATCCAAGTGAAGTCAAATATTATGTTTTCAAAAGTACTTATGTCTTTCAAAGCCTAATATTCTTTCAAAAGTACTTAATTTTAAAAAAAAATTATATTTTTCAAAAGTACCTACTCTCTTCAAAAATTACATTTTTCAAAGGTACTTATATTTTTCAAAAATTACTTATTATTTTTCAAAATATCATTTCTCAAAAACTGCTGACTCTATTATTTTTCAAAAGTAGTTACATGCCTCAAAGATCATCTTTCAAGATATTTGACATTTTCTCAAAAACATTGTCTAAATTCAAAATACATAAGTATTAGTTTTATGCAATGCTTTCAAAAATTTTTGCACTAAGTATTTTCAAAAAGAACCAAAAGTTGTTAATGTTGGTGCAAGTATTTTATTTTTGATGTATGACAAAGGGGGAGAGATGTGTGCTTAAGTTAGAAAAATTTTTCCCCGAAAATCAAAAATGTAGTTTCAAAACCTATATCATTTTTTTCTTGTTTTTTATCCAAAGGATAGTGAGTTAGCCCCTTAAACCAATCTAACTTAAGTTATTGTCAAACATCAAAAAGGGGGAGATTGTTGGTGCAAGTTGCATCAATGATGTTCCTCTTTAAGTGTTTTAATGTTTGACAATTCACTTAAGTCAGTGATATATTGAACAGACAAAGGGGAGCAAAAGTGAAGTAAACTAAGCTGAAGAAAAGTCCTAGTTAATCTAGGCATCGAAACCCTAAGTCCCAGCGAGGGCTGCTGGGCACCTAGCGAAGGGCTGCTAGGTATCAAAACCCCAAGTCCTAGCGAAGGGATGCTAGGCACCTAGCGAAGGGCTGCTAGGTATCGTAACCCTAAGACCTAGCGAAGGGCTGCTAGGCACCTAGTGAAGGACTACTAGGCATAGAAGACCTAGCGAAGGGCTGCTAGGCACCTAGCGAAGGGCTGCTAGGCATAGAAGACCTAGCGAAGGATTGCTAGGCACTAGGCGAAGGACCGCTTGGTAACAAAGACCTAGCGAAGGGCTGCTAGGCACCTGACGAAGGGCTGCTAGGGAATGAAGACCTAGCGAAGGACTGCTAGGCACCTAGCAAAGGATTGCTAGGTAATGAAGTCTTGGTCCGAGGGACTAAGCAACTTAGCGGAGCGATGACTAAGGACAGGAGTAGAGACGGGTCAGGGTTTGGGCGTCTCGAGGTCCGGAGGTATCGGAAGCTAAGCAAAAGTCCACCCGAAGGGCTGGGTGGCAACCGTCTCCTGAAAGGAGTAGGTGAAGGGTGAGTTCTCGGGGATAGGAACTCGTGCCGGTTCGACCTAGGGTTTCGTGGAGATCCGAAGTCAGAACCAAGTCCTTAAAGACCAATATTATATGTATCTATGCTTTGTGTTTGTGGATATTGAAGGTACCAAGAACCGAAGACAATGCAAGCTTGATGAAGGCCCTAACCAGGGCGCCCTCATGCACCAGGGCGCCCTCATGCACCAGGGCGCCCTGGTCAACATTGGTTCGTTGCTGCGAGTACGAAGCAGTGGATAAGCGTTGACTGGGTTCAAGATGGGCGCCCGGAAGATCCGGGGCGCCCTGGTCAAAGAACTTATCACCTGCGGCGAAGTAGGCGTAAGGATAAGAGTTGACCGAGTCTTCCGGGCCTCCCCCAGCGTCCAGGGCGCCCCCAGGAGGCCTATATAAGGGGCTTCGACCCCTCTTCTTCAGAAACAACATTCCAGAGCCATTCTTATCATTCCGACCAACGACAACACGCTAGAAACGAGGTTCTACGATCGAGAGGCTCCAGGAGGAGGTGCGCGGCACTTCGGAGGTCCAGATCGGCCGAGCTTCATACTTTTTCTCGTTGGTTTGCTTTTTAATTACTGTACTTAAATTTCTATATTATTGCTTGTAATTCTGCACTGTAATTCGGGTTTCTCCGCCTCCGGAAAGTCCGGGAAGGAGACCAATAGTGGACGGGCATTCCCGTGCATAGGCCTTGGATGTACTGACCCTGGGGGGTTGGGAACCAAGTAAAAATCTCGCGTGTCCTTTGCTGTGTTTTTATTCGTTCTATTTATTTTCCGCTGCGCTAACACTCTAAGTCTAGAATGAAAGTTACGAAGTTTCTACGAAGTTTCTGCGAAGTTTTAACGATCGATATTCACCCCCCCCTCTATCGACGGCACCGGTCCTACATGTAATACTCTGCAGGGGTTCCAGGAAACCCGATGACTGGCTAAGAGAGAAATTGTGGTCTACATGGCCGATGCTACGGAAGTGGCAGTAGTTGCAATGGGAGTCTTTTATTTATCTTTTGAGAGAAATAAATTGTTAGTTCTGAGAGATTGCATTTATGTACCTTCGTTTTGAAAGAATCTAATTTCAGTTTCTAAGTTGATAAAGGATTGATATTCTGTTACTTTTAATAATAAAGTTGTTGTTAAAAGAAATAGAGAGATTATCTATTTAGGTACAATGGCTGGCAACTCTAGAACCAATAACTCCCACGATGCAATCTAAAGTAAATAGCTCATCATCTAACTTGAATAAGGTAGAGAAAGGAACCTTCTAAGATGAATCAAACATACCTTTGGCACCTTAGTCTTGGTCATATTAACCTTAGTAGGATTCAGAGGATGATAGCCGATGGGCCTCTGGGTACATTGGTGGTGGAGGATCTCCCGACCTGTGAGTCTTGCTTGGAAGGTATGATGACCAAGAGGCCTTTCAAGGATAAGGGGTATAGGGCCAAAGATGTGTTAGAACTGATTCATTCTAATTTGTGTGGTCCTATGTCAATCCAGGCTAGAGGTGGCTCTGAATATTTCGTCACCTTCATTGACGATTATTCAAGGTATGGGTACATTTACCTAATACGCCCGCAAGTCTGAATGCTTTGAAAAGTTCAAAGAATTCAAGGCTGATGTGGAGAAACATTGAGGTAAAAGTATCAAGACACTGCGATCAAATCGTGGTGGCCAGTTTAGGACCTTCCTATCAGAAGCTGGGATTTAGTCCCAGCTAACTGCACCGAGTACACCCCAACAGAATGGAGTTGCAAAAAGAAGGAATAGGACTCTTATGGGAATGGTTAGAGTTGGTGTCGGAAGCACTAAAGTCGAACCTATGTTTTGATAATGGCAAAGGGATCAAAAGTTAAGGATTGGTTGTGATCTAACACAGTTACTAAATGTGCAGGATAGCCCTAGGTACACTAGGCACTAGGTCCTGGTTCTTTGAATTGGGCATTAAGTCCTGGCCGCGGGTTAGGCAACTAAGTCCTGACGTAAAGTTGGGCAATAAGACCTGGTGAGTGAAGATGGGCACTAAGACCTGGTCAAGGACTGGGCACCAAAAACCTGGTGAGTGAAGCTGGGTACTAAGACCTGGTCGAGGACTGGGCACCGAAGACCTGGTGAGTGAAGTTGGGCAAAAGTCCAACCGGAGGAGCTGGTTGGCAAAAAGGTAAATTCTCCTGAGAGGAGTAGGTGAGGACACAGTCCCCGTAGGAGGGAAGATTAGGCGTCGGTTCGACCTAGGGTTCCATTTGGGAAACCCAAAGTCAGAACCAAGACAGCTTAGGTTGTAAATAAAGTCTAACATATCATATATATTTGCTTCTTGTATTTTGAACTAACCCTGGTTGTAGGAAACGAAGGGACTGTGTTTCTGCAGCTCAGGCGCCTCATTGGAAGGAGGCGCCTCACTGGGCTAGGGGCTTGTATGGATACAGGCGCCCCAGTGCAAGGCCAAACCAAGCCATCGAAGCAAACTGCCACGAAAGCCTTTGGATCAAGTCAAGCTAGGCGCCTGTGTTAACACAGGCACCCCAGTCAGCTCAGGCGCCTCAATGAAGGGGATAAGCACTGATCAAGCCTGCAGATTAGAGTTCGCGCAGGAGAGGCCATGTGTTAAGCACCCCCTTCAATATAGGCGCCCAAGCGACCACTATAAAAGGGGGTTCACCCACAAGGATTCAGAACAACTTGCAAATCTCACTCCCAACACTTTCGCTCAAGTGCTACGCTCCGGCAAGCTCTGCACTCGCGATTCAAGCGTCGACGACGACCCGCTGCTCCGAATTTCCATCTACTCTGGTCGTCGGTAAATGCTTAATTTTCTTAAGTGTTTTAACTGTTTTTTTTAATTCTATATCTGTACTCCGAATTGTAAACATTCTTCAAATATAGAATTGCCCATCATAAACAGTCAAGGACCATGGGCCTTGGAGTAGGAGCCGATCGCGACTCCGAACAAAGTAAAACAAACTATGTTAGCGACTTTGTTTTACTCTTTCCGCTGCGTAATTTCTCTATTTGTCCGAAAATTTTTTGATCGATATTCACCACCCTCTATCGATTTATCCGATCCAACAAGTGGTATTAGAGCGGGTGGCTCAAACTTAGTGCAACCACCAGTTTGAGAAATTTTTTTTGGATTTTCGAATTTTAAATTTTTTTTCTCGCTCGAATTTTCTCGTTAATTGAGGTTGGTGCAACACCACTCGATCCTTTTTTATTGTTAATATTTCTTCTCGCACTGCTAATCCAAGACCTAGTCTTGGGACAAGTTTTCTTGTAATTTTTTCAGAAAAATTCAATGGTCATGAAAGAAGGGTACAACACTGCCAGACCTCCTCTTTTCAGTGGAGAAGACTTCTCCTATTGGAAAAGCATAATGGAAGTCCACCTGAAAACTCAGGTGGGCATGTGGAGAATCATCTAGTCTGGGCTGAAAATTCCCAAAAATGCACAAGACGTGGTGCAACATTATACCGAGTAGGACGCCCCACTAAAGAAGAAAATTGAGGCCGATGCAAAGGTGACCCAAACTTTGCAATGTGGCTTAACCAAGGAGGAGCTGAACTGGGTGAGACCCTTCAACAGCGCGAAGGAGATTTGGAACAAGCTAATCGAGCTGCACGAAGGCACTTCCGACACAAGGATTAGCAAAAGAGATCTGTTGCTGAACAGACTCTATACAATCAAGATGCACGACGATGAGACTGCAACCCAACTCCACACCAGAATTCAGGAGCTGATGAACGGGCTGCACACGATAGGTCACAAGGTTGAAAATCGTGACCTGATAAGGTATACGCTTAATTCTTTTCCTAGAAACTCACTATGGGCGTCTATGGTAAATGCCTACAAAGTTTCAAGGAACCTATCTGAAATCAAATTAGACGAACTCTTTTCTGAACTAGAACTGCACGAATAGACTAACACTACCTTGATCGAGAAAGGTATAGCTTTTGTTGTAGGTAAATCTCAAGGGAAAAGCTCCCAAGAAGAAGACTCAACCAGCACCCGAGTCCGACTCAGACTCGGAATCTGAAGATAGTGAAGGGGATCAACCCATGTCGGTTCGGCTAGCTCGAGACTACTACAAAGAACTAAAGCACCAAACGAGCAAGAAGAAAGCAAGCCGAAGAAAGGATGATCCAGCAGAACCTTCAACAAGCTCGATGTGCTAGACCAACGTTACCTGCTACGAATGCAACAAAAAGAGACATTTCAAGTCAGAGTGCCCCAACCTGAAGGAAACCAAAAAGGCATGAAGAAAGAAGGCTCTCCAAGCCACCTGGGACGAATCCTCTTCCGAAGAAGAAGAAGAAGTCACACACGCGAATCTCCTCTCCCTAACCGCCTCGAAAACATCGACTCCGGATTAGAGTCGGAACCAGACGACGAAAGACTCACAATCTCGGAGAACGGGCAAATCATCGTAAGTGGTTACTCAGAATATGAATTGTCAAAGTTAATTTCATATTTGCCTCGTAACTTAGCGAAATCCAAGATCCGGGCCGAGTCCCTCTGACAGGAAGTAAAACGCCTGAAAGATGAAGCCGACTCGAGGTCCTTGACCGAGCAAATTCAAGAAGGAAACTCGACTCAAGTTCAAAAACTTGAGGAAGAGAATTCCTCCTTGAAAACTCAAGTCAAGGAGCTCAGAGTAGCCTTAGAACGGTTCACTTCGGGTTCCAAGGGTCTTGACATGATCCTTGGAAAGCAGAAGTTCGTTCTTAACCGATCCGAATTAGGCTATCGAACTAAGTCGAGATAACGTGCATATTAATCTATAATCAACCAATCTAGAACCCAAATCCAAGTATGGGTCCCCAAGCTATGTTTAAGTAAACAAGCTGGACCAAATCAGTATTGGATCCCCAAGGACAAGATTCACACTTGCCTAACCCTTATAGTGGCCATAGTCCAGGGGGAGCCAATATAAAGACCATATTTATAATTAGAAAATTGTTTTATTTGCTTGCTTGTTTGTGTATTTCCTTTTGCAATTTTAATTATCATGCTTAGACTTAGGATTGGTTAGACTAAGGACAAATGATTCAATTAAAATCTGAACAACATAGTATTGGGTGGAGGTGAGATGATAGTACGTTAGGGAAGCTATTCTGGTGTAACTAGCCGAAGCTACCGATCCAAGACCCAAACTAGTTAGACCAAAATCTTTCAAGAAGTAACTTGAAGATGAATTTTCAGTAAAAAGCTTTGTCAAGTAAAGGGTTGTTGCTCCAATAAGGCTATGGCCAAAGAAGGCCTTGTGCCTCGCCAAGACCTGGAGCTGATTACTTATAACCAAATTCAAATTACTATTTGTTAAATTTGAATCTAACACAAATTTCAATTAATCTTAGATTCAACACATTTTTCAAAATCAATAAACTTAAAACTTTATAAAATTTTCAAAATTAATTCAATGTCTTCAAAATTAACCATGCTTTTCAAAATTAAAATCTTTATTTTTGAAAAATTGTCTCACAAAACCCATAAGGTTAACGTGATTGATAACACTAGACTGGGTGAGACAGACTAGGTTGTGAAAATCAATTTTAAGCTATCCCTAACTCTAATTGGATCCAAATCAATAAATACTTTATGTGTAGGAACATAAAGATTTGGTCTAATGGATGTTGGATAGTGTATGCTCCAGACACATGATTGTAGACAAATTGAAATTCACCAAAATCATGTTCAAGAACCTAGGCTCAGTAGCATTTGGTAACAATGCTACACTCAAAGTCATTGGGTTAGGTAACATTGAACTCAAGTCTGATTTTGTGATTAAGAAAGTACTCTTGGTTGAAAATTTTAAATTCAATTTGCTTAATATAAGTCAACTATGTGAAACTGGCTATGTAGTTACATTCACCAGCTCTGACTGCCTGATTAGAAACCTCCAAGACTCAGAAGTTATGCTTAAGGGTACTAGGAAAAACACCGTTCATACTATTAGTTTACCTTTAGTACCAAAATGCCTCTTGACTCAATTAGAAGAATCCAACCTCTGGCATAGGAGATTAGGTCACACTCATGTTAAACTAATTTCTAAAATTACCCAACTTGGTTTAATAAAAGGTGTACCAAAAATTAAGAACTTTGAAAACACAATCTATGACTCATGTAATCAAGGCAAACAAACCAAGTCTATTCACAAACAAATTAAATCAGACTTAACCCAAACCACACTTGAGCTCCTGCACCTTGATCTATTTGACTCACACGGAGCCAAGTCGCTAAGCGAGAATCGGTACTACTTAGTAATTATCGATGATTACTCTAGGTTTACCTGGGTTAGGTTCCTAAAAACTAAGGATGAGACCTTGAACTTATTTATTGACTTATGTAAAATGATTGAAAACCAAAATGATATTAAATCAAAAGACGTAGAAGTGATCACGGGGGAGAATTTAAAAATCAATGGTTTAAGGAATTTTACAGAATAAATGGGTATATCCATGAGTTTTCCTGTCCTAGAACCCCCCAACAAAATGGGATAGTGGAGAGAAAAAATAGAACCCTTTAGGAAGCCGCTAGAACCATGTTAAATGAATTTAACTTAGCTAATCAATTTTGGACAGAAGCGGTAAGTACGACATGCTACATTCAAAACAGAGTTCTAATTAACAGAAGACATAATAAAACCCCTTATGAACTATATTATCATAGATTGCCTAACCTTCACTACCTAAGAGTCTTTGGGTGCAAAGTCCATATCTTGAACACTAACTACTACCTAGGTAAGTTTCAATCCGAGTCAACCCCAGGGATCTTCTTAGGATATTCATCAACTAGTAGGGCCTATAGGGTTTACAATAAGTAATCTCACAAAATTGAAGAAACTACTAACTTAATTTTTGATGAGGAAATTGAACCAAAAACTAATAATCAAAATTTGAACCAATAAAATATTGATTAGGAAGATAGTGAACCAACAATTGAACCATCAATTGAACCACTGATTGAACCTCAAAATGAACTAACTCTTGAACCAACTACTGAGATCTCAACTGATCCAATAACTGAACCGACCCAAGTAGTTGAACCAAACACTGAACAGAACCGTCCAGCCAGACCTGAGACTGAGCCTAGTACTAGAAGAACCATGAAACCAGACTCAATCACCCTTCTGATCAAATTATGAGTGATCCAACTTTAAGAGTCAGAACTAGGTCTTCCTATAGAAATCTTAGTCAGATCGCATTAATTTTAAAAATTGAACCTAAGACTATAGAGGAAGCCATACTTGACCTGAGTGGATCATAGCTATGCAAGAGGAGTTAGCCCAATCTGAAAGAAATCAAGTCTGGGAACTAGTACCCAATCCTGAGGGGAAATCTGTTATAGATACTAAGTGGGTGTTCAGAAACAAATTAAATGATCAAGGGGAAATAGTTAGAAATAAAGCCCGCTTAGTAGCTAAAGGGTTTAGTCAGGTCGAAGGATTAGACTATGATGAAACCTATGCCCAGTAGCCAGACTTGAGTCAATTAGAATGTTGTTACCCTTCGCAGCCCATAGAGGGTTCAAGCTATACCAAATGGATGTTAAGTCTGCCTTTTTAAATGGGTTTATCAAAGAAGAAGTTTATGTTGGATCAAGAGAATACGATAGAGGGGGGGTGAATATCGTAAAGCGTTTCGAATTTAGAGAGAGTATGCACAGCGGAATTTTAACACAAAAAGCAAACGTAAACACCACGATTACTTGGTTCGGAGTTGTGGTCGGCTCCTACTCCACGGCCCACGGTCGTTGACCGTTTACTGCGGGCAATACTATAGTCGTGCAAATAATTACAAGAAGATGTACAGTAGTAGTGCAGAGAAAGTACAATTAAAAAATTAACTCTTCTTTACCGACGCCCGGTGTAGATCGTTCTTCGGTGCGTAGGGTCATCGTCGGCGCTAGAATCTCGAGATGGAAGTTTTCTGGAGCAGAGTGCTTGAGTAGAAGAGCGTATTGGCGTTGGGAGTAGTGATACTGAAGCCTCAGGGGTCGAGCCCCTTTTATAGCAGGTCTAGTTCAAATCTTACAATAGTAAAGTGAATTTGATTTTCTATAATTGGCTTCCAGGTCTTGGCGAGGCACTAGGCCTTCATTGGCCCTTATTGGATCATC
Source organism: Boesenbergia rotunda (assembly GCA_024364735.1). Lineage (NCBI taxonomy): Eukaryota > Viridiplantae > Streptophyta > Magnoliopsida > Zingiberales > Zingiberaceae > Boesenbergia > Boesenbergia rotunda. The sequence goes on along the minus strand of JAGFNQ010001328.1, from coordinate 266,688 downwards.
AACCCTTTTCTTGACAAAGCCTTTTAATGAAATTTCATTTTCAAAATTATTTTTTGAAAATTCTGGTCTAACTAGTTTGGGTCTTGGATCGGTAGCTTCGGCTAGTTTCACCAGTCTAAAGAGACCAAGTAGAGTTTACTTGACCTTATTAGAATTGGCTTCCCTAACGTACTATCATCTCACCGCCACCCAATACTAGGTTGTTCAAATTTCAGTTAAGTTGGTTCAGTCCTTAAACTAACCATTCCTAAGTCTAAGTATGGTAAATTGCAGAATTTTAATAAACAAGCAAGCATGCAATTTAAAACAAGAATAGAGATTTATCTAACTATGAATATTGTTTTTAATTTGGCTCCCCCTGGACTAAAGCCGCGGTAATGGTTCGGCAAGATGTGAATCTTCTCCTTGGGGATCCAATACTGATTTGATCCAGTTTGTTTGTTCAGGCATAGTTTGGGTACCCATGCTGAACTTTAGGTCTGGACTGGTTCAGTACAGCATAGTAGGATCTTTGTCTAGATTTAGTTCTATAGCCCAACCCGGATCGATTTAGAACCGACTTCTGTTTTCCAAGAATCATGTCAAGACCCTTGGAACCAGAAGTTTAAACTCTCTAAGGCAGCTCTAAGATCCTTAACTTGAGTTTTCAAGAAAGAGTTCTCTGATTCAAGTATTTCAACTTGAGCAGAGGTTCCTTCTTGAACTTTCTAAGTTAAGGGTTCAGAGTCTGCTCTCTCTTTCAGGAGTTTTACTTCCTGTCTGAGAGACTCGACTCGGATTTTGGCTTTTGTCAAATCTCGAGAAAGATAAGAAATTAATTCGCATAATTGCATTCTAGAAAAACCACTTACAGTTATTTCGCCATTTTCTGAAAAAGTGAGTTTGCCGTCATCCGGCTCCGATTCTGACTCGGTCTCGATTTCTTCTGAGGCGGTTAGTGTGAGCAGTTAGACTGTGAGGCCTCTTCTTCTTCCTCGGAGGACGACTCATCCCACGGTGCCTGAAGTGCTTTCTTTCTTCTTGCTTTCTTGGCTTCTTTTAGGTTAGGGCATTCGAATTTGAAATGTCCTTTTTTGTTGCACTCGAAGCAAGTCACACTTGATTTGTTCTTAGTTGATTCAGCTTGATCTTCCTTCTTTCTGCTGGCTTTTCTTTTGTTGGATTGATTCTTCAATTCCTTGTAGTAGTTTCGGGCCAGTCGGACCAGCTTAGGTCGATCTCCTTCGTCGTCTTCTGAGTCTGAGTCTGAATCAGACTCGGGTGTAGGTTGAGATTTCTTCTTGGATATCTTTCCAGCTTTACCTGCAATAAAGGCAATGCCTTTCTCGGCTAGGGTGCAGTTAGTCTGCTCATGTAACTCAAGTTCTGAAAACAGTTCATCTAATTTATTTTTGAAAGGTCTCTTGAAACCTTGTATGCATCTACCATAGATGCCCACAAGGTGTTTCTCGGGAAAGCATTAAGAGTGTACCTTATCAGGTCACGGTTTTCTACCTTGTAACCGATGGTGTGTAGTCCGTTCATTAACTCCTGAATTCTGGCGTGGAGCTGGACTGCTGTTTCATTGTCATTCATCTTGATCGTGTACAGCTTGTTCAGGAGGAGATCTCTCTTGCTGATTCGAGTATCTGAGTTCCTTTGTGCAGCTCGATCAGCTTACCCTACAGCTCCTTTGCACTGTTGAATGGTCCTACCCGATTCAACTCTTCCTTGGTCAGGGTGCATTGAAGTGTCTGGGTTGCTTTGGCATCAGCTTCAATTTTTCTTTTCAGAGCGGTATCCCACTCAGCGTAAGACTGTGGCACTCCTTCAGAATTCTTTGGAATCTCCAGGCCAGACTGGATGATTATCCACATGTCCACCTGAGTTTTCAGGTGGACCTCCATCCGACTTTTCCAGTAGGAGAAGTCCTCCCCACTGAAAAGTGGTGGTCTGGCTGTGCTGAATCTTTCTTGCATGGCCATTTTATCTGAAAATAAGAGTAAAAGAAAAAATATCCCAAGACTTGGTCTTGGATTAGTAGTGCGGGAAGAAAAAAAAATATTTATCGAGGAGTGTTGCACCAACCTCGATTAACGAGAAAAATTTTGAACGGAAAAGGAATTAAAAAGATTTCGTAAAAATCTGAAAAATTCTCAAATTGGTGGTTGCACCAATTTTGAGCTTCCCCGCTCTGATACCACTTGTTGGATCGAGAGAATACGATAGAGGGGGGGTGAATATCGTAAAGCGTTTCAGATTTAGAGAGAGTATGCACAGCAGAATGTTATCACAAAAACCAAATGCAAACACCACGATTTACTTGGTTCGGAGTCGCGGTCGGCTCCTACTCCAAGGTCCACGGTCGTTGACCATTTACTGCGGGCAATACTATAGTCGTGTAAATAATTACAAGAAGATGTACAGTAGTAGTGCAGAGAATGTACAATTAAAAAATTAACTCTTCTTTACCGACGCCAGGTGCAGATCGTTCTTCGGTGCGTAGGGTCGTCGTCGGCGCTAGAATCTCGAGATGGAAGTTTTCTGGAGCAGAGCGCTTGAGTAGAAGAGCGTATTGGTGTTGGGAGTAGTGATACTGAAGCCTCAGGGGTCGAGCCCCTTTTATAGCAGGTCTGGGGGCGCCCGAGATGTTGGGGGCGCCCTCCACGTGTCCTCTGATCCGTAACTCTCTCGGTCAGCTCTAATCCCTCCAAAATCGGGATCGAGCTTTGATGGGGGCGCCCGGGAAGCAGGGGGCGCCCAGGTTGACTCAGTCTGCTGGCTTCTCGCTGGCTTGAACCTTATCTGCCACGTTGGCTTGGACCCAGGGCGCCCGGAGCATCCGAGGCGCCCGGGAGCACGGGGGTGCCCTCCCAGTAAGCTGCCGAAGCATTTTCTTGCTTAACTTGTTTTGCCTTGACCTTGGGGGCGCCCAGGACCTCTGGGGCGCCCTGCTCAGCTGCTGCCTCTCTCCTTTGAGGCGTTCTGAGCTGCAGAAACACGTTCCTTCGGTCCTACATCCAGGGTTAGTCCAAAACAACACAAAGCAATCAAGTATTAGGTTTATACAGCCTTAGCTGTCTTGGTACTGACTTTTGGTCTCCTAAATGGAGCCCTAGGTCGAACCGATGCCTAATGATCGCTCGACGGGGAACGCGTCCTCACCTACTCCTCTCAGGAGAATTTACCTTTTGCCAACCGGCTCCTCCGGTTGGACGTTTGCCCAGCTTTACTCACCAGGTATTCGTGCCCAATCCGTGACCAGGTCTTACTGCCCACCTTCCAAGCAGGTCTTCAGTGCCTAACCCTCGACCAGGTCTTAGTGCCCACCTTCCGAGAAGGTCTTCGGTGCCCAGCCCTCGGCCAGGTCTTAGTGCCCAACCCTTGGTCAGGTCTTAGGTGCCCAGCCCGCGGCCAGGACTTATTGCCCAATTCTTATAACCAGGACTTCGTGCCTAGTGTTCCTAGGACTTTTCCTGCACACTTGAGTAAGCTTGTTAGGTCACCAATAGTACTTAACATTGAATCCTTTGCCAATATCAAAACAAGGTTCGATATGGTGCTTCCTGCACTAATAGTTTATGTAGGACAACCCCTAGGATTTGAGGACCTAGAAAAACCTGAGTATGTTTTTAAACATAGAAAAGCACTTTATGGGTTGAAACAAGCACCTAGGGTATGGTATGAACGTTTATCAACTTATCTAATTTCAAAGGAATTTAACCAAGGTCAAATTGACTCAACCCTTTTTGTTAAAACCTTAGAAAACAATATTTTTATTGCCCAAATTTATGTTGATGATATAATTTTTGGATCCACAACTCTAACTTTCTAAAAGAATTTGTAAAAATAATAGAAAGTGAATTCGAAATGAGCTTGGTAGGTGAGCTCAACTTTTTCTTAGGATTACAAATTAAACAGACTAGAGATGATAATTATGTTCACCAATCTAAGTATGCTAAAGAGTTAATAAAGAAATTTAAAATGGATATTTCCAAAAGCTTAAGTACTCCTATGGTTACAAATGTCAAAATAGATAATGACCCTGAAGCTAAGCCTATTGATCTTAAGCTATATCGAAGTATGATTGGTAGCTTACTTTACTTGACCGCTAGCAGACATGATATCCTATTTTCTGTAGGAATGTGTGCTAGGAATCAAACTTGTGCTAAGGAATCCCACCTAGCAGACCTAAAACGAGTACTCAAGTGCATTATGGGTACCCTAAATATAGGGATTTGATATCCTAGGACTTCCACGTTTGAATTGTCAGGATACTCTAACTCTGACTATGATGGGTGCAAATTAGATAGAAAATGTACAAGTGGAAGTTGCCAGCTATTAGGACATAGCCTAGTCAGTTGGTGTAATAGAAAGCAACACTACGTAGCACTGTCCACAACAGAAGCAGAATATGTTACCCTAGGTGAATGTGTAGCACAATTTTTGTGGATGATGCACACTCTTAAGGACTTCCAGCTTGACTACACCCAAACCCAAGTCTATATAGATAACATTAGTTCAATCAACTTGACTAAAAATCCAATTCAACATTTCCGAACAAAACATATAGAAGTTAAACATCATTTTTTAAGGAATCATGTATCCAGGGGTGAAATAGTACTTAAACATGTGGACTCAAAATCCAACTTAGCTGATATTTTTACTAAACCCTTACCTGAGTCTGAGTTTAGCTCACTAAGAAGGCAGTTAGGGTTGTGCTTAGTAGAATAGGACTGATATATATTGTTTTCTTAAAATTTTCATATTTTTTTATTTTTTTTTAAATTATCAAATTTATCATTTCATTTATCAAGTTTTTGAAATTTAAAATGATTTTTCGACTTAGTTTTCTTTCAAAAACTACCCCCTTCAAAACTAGGGCTTTTTCGTAAAAGGACTTAGCTTAAGCCCTAACCCTAGAACTACATGCACCTATAGATCTAGAATCCAACATCTCACAAGCACCTTAGGGTACTTTTGATTAATAACCTAGACTGGGTTGAGATGCTTAGGTCTATGCCTTGATTCATGATGCTTTAAGTCAGTGAATCTGCAGTAATTAGGGCAATAAATACCAATTGAACAGCAATCAGGTTAAGTGTCAAGCTTAGAAAATCTAACTTGATCAGATCACTTAACTTGACTAACCTTAGTGAAAGCTACTGTTTATGACAATTAGTAAGTAGCTAACATGGTTAGATAGGACCCGAACAAGATTGGTTTAACTTGGTTTGGTCCAGTTTTTTTTAATCATTAGAGTTGGTTCAATACAAAATTTTAATTTCTTACTAGCTCTAATTTACTTGGTGTAATTAGTATCAATTTTTTTTTGATATATGGCAAAGAGGGAGAGAGAGAAAGAGGGAATTTTTTTTTCAAATTTTCAAATTTTTCCTTCTTTTTCAAAATGTACAGAAGAAAGTTCTAAGTGCTCAACTTTCAAGTACTTTTCAGTTTTTTAATACTTTAAAGATTCTTTAAGTACTTAAAAATGTTTTTAAAATTGTTTTTAAGTATTTCAAATTTTTTCTAAAAGTGTTTTAAGTACTTAATAAAAAGGTTTTTAAATTTTTCTAAGTATTTTTCAAATATAATGCTTCAAACTTTTAAAGTAGTTCTAAGTGCTCTCAAAACACTTCAAAAAGACTTCAAAATTTCTAAGTGCGTTTTGAAAAATATTTCTAAGGAAAATTTTTTTTGTAAACAAATTTGCCAGAGCTAAATTATTGTTAAAAAAAATTATTGGCAAATGTGCTAAGTAAATTTTTCTTAGTAAACAAATTCTTTTGTGAAAATATTTTTAAGCAAAATTTTCTAAGTTGTGAAAGTTTTTCCAAGATCTCAAAATTGAAACTTTGTAAGGAAAATCAGTTTTCAAACCTTGTTTTGCCTAACTATTGAAACAAAAATTAGACTTACAAAAACTTTTCAAAAATTGTCTAAGTGTAAAAAGTTTTTTTGGTGCAAATGTTTTTGCTTTTGCTTTACTTTTGAAAAACACATAGTCAAAAACATAATGCTTTTGCTAAATTTTGAAAAACCTATAGCACTTAGAAAGTTTACAAAACCCGCGTGACATTGAAAATTTCAGGGGGAGAATGTGAAATTTAGGAGGAGATAAAATTCTATTGTTAGTATTGTTAGATTGCCATAATATATTGTTTTAACATAACTTTTTGAACCATGTTGTCATATTCAAAAAGGGGGAGATTGTTGGTCCCGAAAGCACCAAAGTCGAACCTATGTTTTGATAATGGCAAAGGGTTCAGAAGTTAAGAATTGGTTGTGATCTAATAAAGTTACTAAGTGTGCAGGAAGGCCTTAGGTATACTAGGCACTAAGTCCTGGTTCATTGAATTGGGTACTAAATCCTGGCCGCGGGTTGGGCAACTAAGTCCTGACGTAAAGTTGGACAATAAGACCTAGTGAGTGAAGCTAAGCACTAAGACCTGGTGAGTGAAGCTGGGCACTAAGACCTAGTCGAGGAATGGGCACCGAAGACCTGGTGAGTGAAGCTAGGTACTAAGACCTAATCGAGGAATGGGCACCGAAGACCTAATGAGTGAAGTTGGGCAAAAGACCAACCGGAGGAGCCAGTTGGCAAAAAGATAAATTCTCCCGAGAGGAGTAGGTGAGGACGCGTTTCCCGTAGGAGGGAACATTAGGCGTCGGTTTGACCTAGGGTTCCATTTGGGAAACCCAAAGTCAGAACCAAGACAGCTTAGGCTGTAAATAATGTCTAACATATCATATATATTTGCTTCTTGTGTTTTGGAACTAACCCTAGGAAACGAAGGGACTGTCATTCTGCAGCTCAGGTGCCTCATTGGAAGGAGGTGCCTCACTGGGCTAGGCGCCTGTATGGATACAGGCGCCCCAGTGCAAGGCCAAACTAAGCCATCGAAGCAAACTGCCACGAAAGCCTTTGAACCAAGTCAAGCTAGGTGCCTGTGTTAACACAGGTGCCCCAGTCAGCTTAGGTGCCTCAATGAAGGGGATAAGCACTGACCAAGCATGCGGATTAGAGTTCGCGCAGGAAAGGCCACGTGTCAGGTGCCCCCTTCAACACAGGCGCCCAAGTGACCACTATAAAAAGGGGTTCATCCCCAAGTCTTCAGAACAACTTGCAAATCTTGCTCTCAACACTTTCGCTCAAGCGCTATGCTCTGGAATGCTCTGTACTCGCAATTCAAGCGGCGATGACGACCCGCTGCTCCGAATTTCCATCTACTCCGGTCGTCGGTAAAAGCTTAATTTTCTTAAGTGTTGTAACTATTTTTTGTTTAATTCCATATCTGTACTCCAAATTGTAAACATTCTTTGAATATAGAATTGCCCATCGTAAACGGTCAAGTACCGTGGGCCTTGGAGTAGGAGCCAACCGCGACTCCGAACCAAGTAAAACAAACTGTGTTAGCGACTTTGTTTTACTCTTTCCGCTGCGTAATTTCTATATTTGTCCGAAAATTTTTCGATCGATATTCACCGCTCCCCCTCTATCAATTTACTCCGATCCAACAGTTAGGTCAATGATGAGCTATTCAGACTTACCTGATTCGTTCTGTGGATACGCTCTGGAAATGGCAGCATATATACTAAACTTGGTTCCATCTAAGTCAGTCCCTCATGCTCCCACAGATTTGTGGACTGGGCATAAGCCCAGTCTAGGACGTGTTCAAATTTGGGGTAGTCCAGCACATATGCTGAAGGGAGATAGTGACAAGTTGGAATCTCGTACGAAGGTAAATCATAGGTTATCCTAGAGGAACGAAGGGTGGTCTGTTCTATAGACCTAAGGATCAAAAGGTCATCGTTAGTATGAATGCCAGATTCTTAGAGGAAGACTATGTGATGAATCATAAGCCCAAGAGTAGACTAGTGCTTGAAGAGTTAAGAGGGGGTGTTCCGACTTTAGGACCAATTGTACAAGAGGACACACCACAAGTCATTGCACCGCGTGTCACTGAGGATACACAGGTGGTGCCTCGTCGCAGTTGGAAGATTGTCACATAGCCTAAAAGGTTCATGTTTTTGGGAGAGTCTTTGGACTTGGTCTCTGGTAAATATGAACCGGATCCCTGGACCTATGACGAGGCCCTCCAAGATCAGGATGCAGATTCTTGGCAAAAAGCAATGAACTATTAGATAGAATCTATGGATTCTAATCAGGTCTGGGAGCTAGTAGAACCACCCAATGGTGTAAAAGCCATTGGATGCAAGTGGATCTACAAGAGAAAGAGACGATCAGACGGGAAGGTTGAGACCTTCAAAGCAAGGCTTGTTGCGAAAGGGTACACTCAGAAAGAGGGTATCGATTATGAGGAGACTTTTTCGCGAGTAGCCATGCTTAAGTCGATACGGATTCTCCTATCTATTGCAGCTCATATGGATTATGAGGTATGCCAGATGGACGTCAAGACGGCTTTCCTTAACGAAAGTCTTGAGGAGACCATCTACATGCAACAACCAGAATGGCTCATTGCAAAGGGCAAAGAGCATCTAGTATGTAAGTTGAATCGGTCCATTTATGGATTGAAGCAAGATTCAAGATCTTGGAACATTCGCTTTGATGAAGTAATCAAGTCTTATGGGTTTACTCAAATCCCGGATGAGTCATGTGTATACAAAAGATGTGATGGAAACGTCGTGGTATTTCTTGTACTTTACGTAGATGACATTTTGATAATTGGCAACAATGTCTAAGTGTTATTAGACATAAGGGTCTGCCTATCAAAGCAGTTTGAAATGAAGGACTTAGGAGAAGCGGGGCACATCCTTGGGATTAAAGTCATAAGGGATCGCCAGAAAAGGATGTTGTGCTTATCCCAAGCTTCATATGTTGACACTGTATTGTCTCGTTTTAGCATGGAAAACTCCAAGAAGGGTTTCCTACCCTTCAGGCATAGAGTTCTTCTATCCAAGGAGACGTGTTTGAAAACATCAAAGGAGATAGAGGAAATAAAGCTGGTTCCTTATGCTTCGGCAGTAGGAAGTCTCATGTATGCTATGTTGTGCCCGAGACTTGATATTTGTTTTGCCATGGGCATGATTAGCAGATATCAGAGTAACCCTGGACAGGGACATTAGACTATGGTAAAGCATATATTGAAATACCTAAGACGGACTAGGGATTATATGTTGGTTTACCGGGCAGACCAATTAGTCCCTGTGGGTTATACGGACTCAGATTTCCAGTCAGACAGGGACAAGAGTAAGTCTACCTCGGGGTTTGTGTTTACTTTAGGAGGTGGAGCCATTGTTTGTAGGAGTGTCAAGCAGAAATGTATGGCGGACTCCACCATGGAAGTTGAATATGTGGCAGCCTCAGAGGCAGCCAAGGAAGCTATATGGCTTAGGAACTTCATCATGGACTTGGATGTAATTCCTGGATTGCCCAGATCTATCACAATCTTTTGTGATAATAGTGGTGCAGTTGTAAACTCAAAGGAACCATGAGCCCATAAGGAGAGTAAACACATAGAGCGCAAGTACCACCTGATACGAGAAATCGTAAAGCGAGGAGAAGTGGTTGTCGCCAAGATTGCGTCAGAGGACAACCTGGCAGATCCTTTCACGAATACTCTTCCAGCTAGAGCTTTTAATAGGCATGTGGAGGATATGGAAGTTAGATATATGGCAGTGAGAGTACAACAATGTATTTAAGTATAAGTGGGAGATTGTAAGATGTGTATACTGAAAGACATGAATTTCTTTATATAAATATGTTTATTATGAAAAGAGAATCACAACTTCACTAGCTAGGTGCCTGTTTATATTAGTACATGCAAGAAGTCCAATTACTTTGCATTGTAGATAACATGGTGTGTGGTGTCACACGGAAGATCAGGTTATCAGTTCCTTGCTTAGTATAAATAAGAGGCTCACAACCGAGATAGAATTGGACAACCCATCGGAATGGTTGTAGTGTAATTAGGTGTGGTTGGTCTTGACCATAGAATTAGACTAGTGTGCTCTGAGTACATTGAGTAGGACCAAAACCCGGGGTTATCCAATTTGTACTGACTCGATAATTGGATAGGACCTCATGATTATATTATGGAGTACGATCCCTTAATCCCGATATAATAACGGGCATATATTATTAACTATTATTTCTTTGATTTACCAAAGGGCGAGATCTATTCTGTTAGATCAATAGGCCAGGTAAGTTGGGAGATAATATTAATAATATGATGTGATGTTGATTATTGAAGGAATTCGTGTCCTGGTGAGTCGGGTTGATGATGCCCTGTTGATGAGCTCAAAAGGTTCATCATGCTAAACCCTGCAGGTGGATTTGATCCGGCATGATGATAAGGTCGAGTGGTACTAGTCAAGGACTTAGAGGTTAATTAATTTAAATTATCAGTAATTTAAATTAATTAACAGGCATTTGAGATCTTAAACACGGGGGGGGGGGGGGGGGGGGGATCGACGACTTATAATATGTGGAGCCCATATGAGAATATGGGGGTTGGTGAGGAAGTTCAATTAAGATCCTTTAGTGAAATGGATCTTAATTAATAGATCGGGTTTAGATCCATTAGTGGGCCAAGATCCAACTCCTCCTCTTGGTCCCTACCTTAGCCCTATAAATACCGTATGAGATCATGAAACCAAGGTTAATCATCCAACCCAAATATTTCTCTCCTCTCCTCTCTTTCTCTCTCCTAGGTCACGACAACAAGAGTTGATAGAACTCTTGTTTTCTCCTTCCTTCCTCAAGTCCACCGAGAGCAAGCCCCACTAGACAAGGAGAGGAGAGTCTCCTCTCCTTTTTGGTGATATTCGGTGAGAGAGGGAGGTCGAGTGGCCGGTTGGAGGTGGCGCAAGGGAGCTAGGCGTCGGTGGCGACGACACACTGCTAAGTGGGAGAGTTAGCGAATAGGTTTTGGGCTGGTTGGAGGGGTTTCTCCTCTCCACTTCCATCTTGAGGTCATCTGTTGGCCAGCGGCTCCTTGGTGGATGTGGTTGGCCGGCGGCGCAAGGAAGAAGGGAGCATAGGGGCCGCGGCACTAACCCTTGGCTAGGGTTTGGTTCGGCTAAGGGAGATGAAGATAGCGCGATTGATTGGAGCCTTCAGTGATCTCGGTTCACGGTAGATCATCGCCCACACGACGCCCGTGAAGGGAGGGACTAAGGTAGAAGATCGCGAGGTGAAGGAAAGGTATAACTCTTTCCATGCTCCTTTGATCATTCTTATGTCATACATGTGCTTGTTTTATTTACCTCATCATTTTATGTGAGTCAGTTTATTAATTTGATTTCGTATCATAGCCATTAATTTAGTAACTGGACCCAGACCATAAACACAAAAGTTGGCGATCCACACGTCGCCTTTTCCGCAGTCGAACGGTCGAGCAAATCACAAGGCCGATTTTGGTAATTGGCCGAGTTGTGATTTGGATCGTTCGATATGGCACGAGATGATCGTAGGGAGATGGGCATCCACTCGGAATAATTTTTAATCCGTAGTCATGGAGAGGCCTCCCTGGATTGACCGAGTATTCACTTAGGAAACTCGCCAAGCCATTCTTAGTGATATGAGAAAAGTGTCCTAAGGCAATCGCCTTATGATTGTAATCATTTATTTTAATAAATGAATATTCGCTATTTGAGTATACATGTTTATGTATTTGATTGAGATCTTAAACTCATTTACTGAATGTCCAGCAATACAATTCACAGCATGAGAGAATTTGTAATGAATTCACAACTAGTGATTATCTCTACATGTGCAATTGTGAAGTATTGAAATTGTCCCTAGTCGATGAATTGATAAATACGGACACTATCAATTCTGTTGAGACTAGCATGGGTTATTCTCTAATCAGCTGATTCTCACTGGCTGGTGACATTGGGATGTCCGGAGATAAACATGAATGCTAGTTAAGGGAACTAGTTCATTGGAGTGACTGGCTGTAAAACTTCATATGGTAGTCTACATATAGATATGTCAGTGAAGTTCTTACTGCAGCTTAAGTGTGATGTTCCATTGACTTGCGGTGTTCAAGTCATCTTGGTCATGGAGACTTATACTTTGACATCTTAAGCAAGCATCTCCAAGGAGGTGTGGACCCAAGATGATTAGGTATAAGCCGAAGTGCCCGAAGATGTTTGAACAGCCTACAAAGGATTCACCACTCCTTGCGAGGAGATGTATACCCAAGGCCTATCGTCGGATTGTTACTCGAAGCCTCTGGCCAGAGCATGACATGTTCAGAGTATGAATCTCTTAGATACATGAGAGTAATTAGAATCCGTAGGACGAGAAAACGTTACTTGGGCTAGGTGTGACGTAGTCAGCCTAGTGGGGACTGACACACATAGACCATGTCCTGAACCAAGTGGGCATAAGATGGTGAAGTGAATGGGGCACGATTCATTATAGCTGCTGAATGGTTTTAGAATTATTTCTGAGGTCAACCGTTGATCTTTCGATTAATTGGGGATCATGATATACTACTAGGTGCCACTCATGATCGTTCTATAATTGGTTAATTATAGACGGCCAACATAAATCGAAAGCCTATTTAGTCACACGCACTACGAGTAATCCGAGGGATTTAAAACGAGTTGAAAATTGGATTTTTCCAATCAAGAGAGATTAGGTTTGGTTGAGCCAAACGATAAGTCGAATCTGAATTTTTCAGAGACGCATCGGAAGCGTAAAATGGCTAAGTCGTTTGAAGACTTAATAGATAAATTAAATGAGTTTAATTCATTGGGGCGTGGCCTGGATAGGCCAGCCAAAGAGGGTCCGATCCCCACCCTCTTTGCTTGGCCGGCCACAACAAAGGGAGGGAACCAAATTGTTTGGTTCAATTTATAAATTAAATCAAGTGTAGTTTGTTTTATAAAATTATGGATGATATAAATTTTTTATATAAACCAAGGTTTGGTTTATTTTTCATGGAAATTAAAATGAACCATGGATTGGTTTATTTTATTTTATAAAATCAATCATGGATTGATTTACCATGATAAAGAAATTTATATAAAGAAATTTATATAAAGAAATTTATTTTTCATGGAAATTAAAATGAACCATGGATTGATTTATTTTATTTTATAAAATCATTCATGGATTGATTTACCATGATAAAGAAATTTATATAAAGAAATTTATATGATAAATTCCTTATGAAAATTTATTCCATAAGAAAAAGGAGACTTGGTTGATTTTTTATCAACCAAGTAAGTAAAAGCCTTGTAAGTAAAAGTTTTTTTAACAAAATTTAGGTTTGCAAAACTTCTCTAAATTTTACCCTGTTCACCCATGTTTTGTTTTTGATATATGTCAAAGGGGGAGGAAATGTCAAAGTTAAGTGTTTTTAATATAAGAATTCAGGGTTTTAGCGGGAGTATGAGAAATAAAGAATTTTTTAAATCTATTCTGTTCATACTCCGTTCATACTTCATTGTGTTTTTATCTTCTATTATTAACTGTTATATGTTTTTACTTAACTTTGAATTATGTTGCCATAAATCAAAAAGGGGGAGATTGTTGGTGCAGGAAGCACCATATCGAACCTTGTTTTGATATTGGCAAAGGATTCAAAGTTAAGTCTATTTGTGATCTAATGTTGTTACTCAAGTTTGCAGAAAAAGTCCTAGCGAAGGGCTGCTAGGTACCTGGCGAAGGGCTGCCAGGAAACAATGTCCTAGAGAAAGACTGCTAGGCACTGGCGAAGGAATGCCAGGGAAAACGTCCTAGCGAAGGACTGCTAGGCACCGGCGAAGGAATGCAAGGATGAAAAGCCCTAGCGAAGGACTGTTAGGCGCAAGGCGAAGGACAGCTTGGGAGTGAAGCCCTAGCGAAGGAATGCTAGGGACCGGGTGAAGGACAGCTCGATATCCAAGACCTGGCAAAGGACCACTAGGCAAAAGTCCAACCAAAGGAGCGGTTGGCATCAGGTACATTCTCCCGAGAGGAGTAGGTGAGGGCGCGTTCCCCGTCGAGGGAACAGTAGGCGTCGGTTCGACCTAGGGTTCCATTTTGGAGACCCAAAGTCAGAACCAAGACAGCTAAGGCTGTATAAACTAATATTTTATTGTTTTATGGTGTTTCGGACTAACCCTGGATGCAGGACCGAAGGAACGAGTGTCTGCAGCTCAGAGAGCCTCAAAGGAATGAGGCAACAGCTGACCAGGGCACCCGGAGTGTCCCGGGCGCCCCCAAGGTGAACACAAAACATATAAAACAAGAGCAGGCTTCGAGAGCTCATCTCCTGGGCGCCCCCGTGCTCCCGGGCGCCCCCGCTACTCCCGGGCGCCCCCAGCGCTCCGGGCGCCCCCTGCGCCAACTACCGAAGCAGCTCCCCTCGAAGCCAACAGATGAAAGTTTGACCTGGTCAATACGAGCGCCCAGAGCGCTCCGGGCACCCCGGTCAAAGTTGATCCCAAATGTAAAGAGATCAGAAGCTGACCGAGCAACTTATGGATAACCTGACACGTGGGGGGAGCGCCCCCAACGTCCCGGCCGCCCCCAGGGCTATATAAAGGGCCCTCGACCCCAAGGTTCAGAGCAACAATTCATTCAACGCTTCGACGCTCTTCTGCTCCCGCACTCTGCTACGGAAACTTCCCAACTCGAGCCTACGACGTCCCTCCGCTCCGAAAAGTCGATCTACCTCGGACGTCGGTAACAAAAAGTGATATTTTAATTCTGTGCTTATTACACTACTATTGTAATCCATTTATGTAAACTGTTTGCGCCTCATATAGAATTGCCCAAAGTAAATGGTCAACGACCGTGGGCCTTGGAGTAGGAGTCGACCTAGGCTCGGAACCAAGTAAAAATCATTGTGTTTACGTGTTTTGTTTTTTTATCTTCCGCTGTGCAAATTCTCTATCCTAAATCCAAATGATTTCCGATATTCACCCCCCCCCCCTCTATCGGTTCTCTCGATCTAAAAGGTCAGAATTCTTGGAATGGTACTTGACAGTTGATACTGAAGCAGAGGGGTCGAAGCCCCTTATATAGGCCTCCTGGGAGCGCCCTGGACGCTGGGGGCGCCCCGGAAGACTCGGTCAAATTTTATCCTTGCGCCTACCTCGCCGCAGCTGATAACAGCTTTGACCAGGGTACCCCAGACCTCCCGGGCGCCCTCCTGAGCGCTTATCTGCATTTCGAACATGAAACAGCACAAGCAGGTTCGAACCCGGGCACCCCGGACGCTCCGGGCGCCCCGCTTAACACCTGTTCTGCTTACCAACCAAGACTGCCTTTTTTTTCCTTTGTCTGGGGGTGCCCCCACTGTTGGGGGTGCCCTGGATGCATGGGGGCGCCCCCAACACTGGGGGCGCCCTACTTAGGGCCTCCAGCGCCTACAATTTCTTCCACTCTTGGTACCTGCAAGATATATAACCACAAAGCATAGATACATATAATATTGGTCTTAAGGACTTGGTTCTGACTTCGGATTTTGACGAAACCCTAGGTCGAACCGGCACAAGTTCCCATCCTCGAGAACTCGCCCTTCACCTACTCCTTTCAGGAGACGGTTGCCACCCAGCCCTTCGGGTGGACTTTTACTTAGCTTTCGATTACTCCGGATCTCGAGACGCTCGAACCCTGACCCGTCTCTACTCCTGTCCTTAGTCATCGCTCAGCTAAGTTGCTCAGTCCCTTGGACCAAGACTTCATTACCTAGCAGTCCTTCGCCAGGTGCCTAGCAGTGCTTCGCCAGGTCTTCATTCCCTAGCAGCCCTTCGCCAGGGGCCTAGCAGCCCTTCGCTAGGTCTTCTATGCCTAGCAGCCCTTCGCTAGGTCTTCTATGCCTAGTAGTCCTTCACTAGGTGCCTAGCAGCCCTTCGCTAGGTCATAGGGTTACGATACCTAGCAGCCCTTCGCTAGGTGCCTAACAGCCCTTTGTTAGGTCTTAGGGTTTCAATACCTAGCAGTCCTTCACTAGGTGCCTAGCAGCCCTTCGCTAGGTCTTAGGGTTACGATACCTAGGTTAACTAGGACATTTCTTCAACTTAGGTTACTTCTCCTTTGCTCCCCTTTGTCTGCTCAATATATCACTGACTTAAGTATATTGTCAAAACATTAAAACACTTAAAGAGGAATATCATTGATGCAACTTGCACCAACAATCTCCCCCTTTTTGATGTTTGACAATAACTTAAGTTAGATTGGTTTAAAGGGGCTAACCTACTGTCCTTGGGGTAAAAATGAAAAAAAATGATAAAAAAATGAAATAGATTTTGAAACTACAATTTTGATCTTTGGGAAAAAAATTTTCTAACTTAAGCACACACCTCTCCCCCTTTGTCACACATCAAAAAGAAAATACTTGCACCAACATTAAAAACCTTTGGTTCTTTTTTTTTTTGAAAATACTTAGTGCATTTTTTTTTGAAAGCATTGTTTTTGAATAATATATTGCAAAAATTATGTAATTTTTGAAAAATGTAAGTACCTTTGAAAATATATTGAATTTTTGAATAATTAAGTACTTTTGGAAAATGTATAACTTTTGAAAGAATGCTATTTTGGAAAATATAAATATTATGCATATTTTGCAAGTACTAACTATTTTTGAGAAATATAAGTAATTTTTGAAGCATCATATTTTACTTGACTAGAATTCTTTTCCAGTCTGACACAATCCTAGGAAACCTTATTAACTACAAGGATATTTTCCTAAGTGTCCTGGAAATTCTTCAAACTCAAGTAGATATTAACAAAATTTTGCAAAAAAATGATAGTACTTTTGAAAATATTTGCTAGTGGATTTTGAAAAATGTGTGAATTTTTAAAGACCCAATCTTTTACTCGACTTGGTTTATTTTCCAGTCTGACTGTAAAATCCGACACTTTTGATTAGGTTCCGGAAATTTTCGGAGAATTACCAGATAGATTCCGGGGTCCCGAGTCCTTGGATATAAAATTAGGGACTAAAATGTAATAAAAGTAAAAGTTTCAAGGGCTAATGTGTAAGGAATTAAAACCCTAGGGGTGATTTTGTGAATAGGCAGAACTTGGCTGGACTAAAGTGCAAAATGCCACAGCTTATTAACCCACTCTTCCCCCGGTTGTCGCGACAACCCCCGCAGCCGCACCTTTCTGTTTCCCTTCACGCGCGTGCCCTAGCCGACTCCACTTGCGATCGAGAAGCAACGACGACGCCGCCCCTTCCTTCTTCATCGTCTACCTCTTCTCTCTTCCTCTCTTTCTCTCTAGCCGGTCGCACACCCTAACCCATTGCGTTGCACGAGCAGGGTTGTGTTTCCATCGCCGTGCCCTAATCGGAAGCTGCTGTACTTGTCTACTCGAGCCTGTTCTTGAGGTTCCGGTGAGTTGGGAGTTTGCAGTAGCTTGAGATCTTGGATTTAGGGCTAGGCAGGGCCTCAGATCCTGTTCTTGCTGGATTCGGCAGAAAGCTCCGGCGGAATGCGACCTGGCGTTTGAGGTAGGGATGAAATCAATGTGCATTTTGATTAATCTGTCCTGTTACTGGAATAGAAGGGGTAGTATGTTGATTGAATGGATAAATTGTGTTGCAGCTTCGAATTTGAGGGTGTTTGGTAGGGATTTGAATTCTGTGGCAAATTGTCTTCTGGGATTTGGCTGCGGTGGCCGGGGGATCTGTTCTTCCTCAACTCGGGTTGCTGTGAAGGCTGTGAATTGAGGTAAGGCCTTTGATTTATCTGGAGCATGATGTGGATGATCTATTTGAATCAAGGTATACGGGTAATTACAAGATGAATTGTTGTAATTGATTTTAACACTGTATTGGGATTTAGAACTGTGATGTGAAACGCCCTATGCTAGGTTTGGGGAATAAGTTTGAATCTGTAATTACAATAGCTCAGTTTGGTTGTGGCTATATTGGATTAGAGCTAATGGCAGGTTTAGTATGGAAATTGGTATTACACTAACTCTAGCCGCGTTGGATTTGGGGTTTAGGATTTAAACCTAAAGTAACACCTAAACCTAAATCTAAATTACATGGGGTAATTAAGAACCTTCCATTTAATTAAAGGGAATTAAATGAAAAAGGATGGATTAGGTTAACCCTAAAACGGATTAGGGATTAATTAGCTAGTTGTTATTTGTGTAAAAGCTAATTAAATTAAATCCATGATACAGGAGCTTGACTTGGATTATATTTTGACGGGTGGTTCTGTCTCGTTGATACGGACTTCACCTATTCGGAGGCGGGTACCCTTTGACTTATCTATTTTGATATTGTCATTTTGTTATGCATAGAATGTTATAGATAGCAGTAAGATCCTACGCTATCCCTGGTTATTATGTTTGATCTGGATATTGTGGTTTACCCCTGTTTATTATGTCAGTTCTGGATACTTGTTGTTTATCCTTGAGTTAGTATGCTGTTAGTTCCATACAGTCTCTAGTATTGTCATCTCTACATGTATGCTTAGATATCGTAGGGTATCTCTTGCATTTGACCTTGAGGGATCTGTATTTCAGTTCAGTATACCTTGTAGGATACCTGTATTTCCTGTTATAGGATTTCAGACTGAGACTTAGCATACTGAGGACTTGGGAGGGAGGTATGTGTATCTATCATACACCATCCTTGCACTATTGCATGCCGGCGATCAGCGACTCCCTTGTGGTTGAGCCTAATCGTCTTCCGGTACATGACGGGCACACACGGCCACTCATGGGTTAGTGGATACCGTAGATGTGTGCATTTGCCCTGTATTGCTCCGTTCGGCCACTATTTGGAGGGTGAGCGCGGGCGTGGTAGCAGCCAGGGATCCCTTCTCGTACTGAGCCACGAGGAGATGAGAGCTTGACTCCCCCATTGCTTGGGGTCGGAGCGGGTCTCCACCAGCATCCTGTCCACCCGGTCACTCAGGAGCAGTGATGGCAGGGTGTACAGTTGTCATAGCCCTACCCGTTCAGACGTCCCTATGACAGGTGTACGTTGATCTGTCTGGTGTCAGGGGTGACACATGTCATTGCACCATGTGCATATTTGCATCGTGCATTGTTTGCTGCACTTATTTGCTGCACTTGT
Source organism: Boesenbergia rotunda (assembly GCA_024364735.1). Classification (NCBI taxonomy): domain Eukaryota; kingdom Viridiplantae; phylum Streptophyta; class Magnoliopsida; order Zingiberales; family Zingiberaceae; genus Boesenbergia; species Boesenbergia rotunda. The sequence continues at coordinate 247,705 of JAGFNQ010001328.1, read as the reverse complement.
TTGACATCGCATATTCTGGAGACTTGTTATCTGAGCTATATGCCTATTTGTCTTCTTTTGGTATTTCTTACCCTCTGTACAGGTTAGATGGATTCAGGTATGTACCTACCCAGTATTTTCAGTTCAGTCTTTCCCTCTGTTGATATGAGACTGTATTAGCTGAACTCTTATTGTTGGTATAACCTTCTATGCATATCTATTGGGTATCCGCTGAGCTATGGACTCACCCCGTTGCCATATATATTTATTTCAGGTTGATGTCTGCGAGGAGATCCCGAGCCGCCAGTCCCCAGCTCCCGAGGAGCCCTTTTTGGTTTTCCTTGTTTTGTTATGGACCCTGTAGCATTCCTATGCTTCCGCTGTATGTTTTGAACATGTATGCACGTTCTGTTTGAAGGTATTGTACTTTTGAGTCCTATGTTGGACTTCGTTCGGTTTTGGCTTTGTTCCTGCCCCCTGGCAGCTCAGGTGAGTTCGGATTTGGTTTTTCGATAGTTATAATCATATAACTGTTGTTTTTGCATATATCTGAGGCCTGAGGCCCTTTAAACTGCGTGGTTGTGCTATATATATATTGTATACAGGTTATATTATCTGTGTGTATGTGTAAATTGTCCGCCGGACAGGGGAGGTGCTGTCCGATTTTCTATTGGATCAGCGGCTCCTGGGTCTCGGGGCGTGACAATTTATTTTGGTATCAGAGCGTAGGTTTCGATGCCTACGTGTTTTACGGGATTTACGGTGTTTATCTGGTACCAATTTATTTTTGTTATTTTGGTATCAAGCCCAGGATGCGGGATACCATCGATTCGTGGATTTCTCGGAATTTAAATCTGACACTGAACTGGTAGGTGTCGGAGCTCGGGTTTGATGTTATTCATCCGAGTACATTACGGATTTTTAAAGCCGTGGTTGCGATGCGACGGCAATTTGGGGACTTGGCAGCGACAGGACTTCTCCAGGCGGCAAAAGGTATATCTTCTGGACCTATCCTACCTTTAGTGCTCATTATCAGACTTAGAATTGGTTAGACTATCCCAACTTGGTGGGATCGTATATTCATATTTGATGGATATATATTTGTAGACTTGGTTTAGTTGGATTGACATGTTGTCAATCTATTTTATTTGTGATCGTTCATGGGAGCGACTCGTTGGTACATTGCGGATAATACCTTGGAGTGGAGAATGTTAATTCTCTAGTGACACCGATTGTTGAATCAGAAAGCTAAGGTCGAATATGTCGGTAATTTGTTGGAGGTTAGGATTTTGGTTTACCTAGACCTTACTATTTCATAGTACGTGTTTCAGCTATTATTAGCTGAGCAAGAACTAGGGTTGTCTATCGAAGTTGGCTCGATCAGTGTAGGATCGATTTACTCTGGTTCAAAGGGTTTCAGACCTTTGGGTTGTTTGTGCCTGGTTAGATGATTTTAAAGGCACATTTAGGGTACATGATGTACATTGATGTAGAAGAGTAACATTAGCTACGTGCTATCATCGTTAGTGGATTGATACATCCTATTCCATGATAACTTTGACCATGAATCGCCTGTACCTGGTTGATGATCTAAACGGTACAGTTTGTTAGGTGACTTGAGCTGGTACGGGGAAGTGTGGAGCTATGTGCTGACACTTGTGGGTTACCACGTATACTTGATTTAGATAACTAAGGAGGTACCTTGGTACTTATGATTTGCGTTGGGGCGAATCACTTACGAGACTAGGCCACAATCGGGTGGAAGATACCGAGGATGACCTTTAGGGAACAAAGGACCGGAAGAAGACTGCACCGACATCTTACTGTACCCGTTGCGGATCCCGAGAGCACGTTGTAGCAGACTGTCGCCTGGAGCAGGCCGTATGCTACTACTGCAGACTACCAGGACACTTGAGCCGGGACTGTGCCTTGAAGGCACAGAATGAGAGGACGGGAGCCACTAGCCAGACTGGACATTCGGGACAGTCAGGAGCTCATAGAGGCGGACGGAGGACTCAGCCTTCATTCCGCCAGCCGTATGCTGCCCCACCAGCACCTGCATACTTTATGCCAGGACATGAGTAGGGTTGGTAGATTGGCTACCGCTAGATCACAGCAGTTATCTGTATCCTGATCCTCAGGAGAGATCTTGAGTATTACACAGGAGGTCAGAGCATGCCCATTAGATTTCGGTAGTATTACCCTCACGGTTAATCTGTTAGTTCTGGAGATGGTGGACTTCGATATTATTATTGGTATGGACATCCTTACAGCGTATCATGCCACAGTCGATTGCCAGATGAGGGTGGTCACCTTCCGGCCTCCGGACCAACCCTCGTGGGATTTCACTGGCATCAGGGATGAGGGCTTATCGGTTATTTCTGCGCTTCAGGCACAGAGACTACTATCTCGCGGATGTCAGGGTTTCTTACTGTCAGTCATTAGCACCGACGACAGCAGTAGCCCTCCGCTCTCGGACGTCCCAGTGGTCCGAGAATATCAGGACGTATTTCCAGAGGAGCTACCAGGATTGCCTCCCAGGAGGCAAGTGGAGTTTACTATCGAGCTGATACCGGGGACTTCGCCGGCATCGAAAGCTCCATACCGCATGGCACCGAGAGAGTTGGACGAGCTGAAGGTCCAACTCCAGGAGTTATTGGACAGGGGATTCATCAGACCTAGCGTCTCACCATGGGGTTCCCCAGTTCTCTTCGTGAAGAAGAAAGATGGTTCTTTGAGGTTGTGCATCGACTACCGACAGTTGAATGCAGTGACCATCAAGAATAAGTACCCCCTGCCACGGATTGAGGATTTGTTTGATCAGCTCAGGGGCACATCTGTGTATTCCAGGATTGATCTGCGATCCGGATATCATCAGTTGAGGGTCAGAGAGTCAGACGTCCAGAAGACAGCGTTCCGCACCAGATATGGACACTATGAGTTTTTGGTAATGCCATTTGGGCTTACCAATGCTCCAGCGGTATTCATGGACTTGATGAACCGCGTATTTCTGCAGTATCTGGATCAGTTCGTCATAGTATTCATTGATGACATCTTAGTTTACTCACATTCTGAGGAGGAGCATGCACAGCATCTTCGCATCGTATTGGAGACTCTCAGACGAGAGCGTCTATATGCGAAGTTCAGCAAATGTGCCTTCTGGTTGTCATCAGTAGGTTTTCTGGGACACGTGGTATCTAGCAGAGGCATCTCAGTAGATCCCCAGAAAATCGAGGCTGTTACCAGCTGGGAGCAGCCGAAGTCAGTTACTGAGGTTCGTAGTTTCTTGGGTTTGGCCGGATATTACCGACGATTTGTAGAGGGATTTTCCACTATTGCTGTGCCACTGACACGCCTTACCAGGAAAGGCGTGAAGTTCACATGGACAGAGGCTTGCGAGACCAGCTTTCAGGAGCTGAAGCGGCGATTGGTGACGGCACCCGTCCTCGTTCTTCCATCAGGAGAGGACGGATTCGTGCTGTATACCGACGCATCTCATCAGGGGTTAGGCGCAGTTCTGATGCAGCACGGGCGGGTAGTGTCTTATGCTTCTCGACAGCTGAAGGAGCATGAGAAGAACTACCCAGTTCATGATTTAGAGTTTGCAGCTATTATCTTTGCGCTGAAGATCTGGAGGCACCACCTGTACGGTATTACCTTTGAGATCTTCACTGATCATAAGAGTCTCAAATATTTGTTTACGCAGAAGGAGCTCAACCTCCGACAGAGGAGGTGGATGGAGTTCCTTAAGGATTATGATTGCACCATTAGCTACCACCCTGGGAAAGCTAATGTCGTGGCAGACGCATTGAGCAGGAAGTCCAGAGGGACTTTGGCCTGCCTCCTGGCATCAGTTACCGAGCTAGTTCAGGGTTTCTCAGAGTTGGGCTTAGAGGAGCAGGGACGGACTGAGCAGGGTATTCTTGTGACTATGATTGCTCAGTCTTCCATCCGGACGAGGATCCGAGAGGCCCAGGCCACCGATCAGCACCTGCAGTCCCTTGGCAGCCAGATAGCTTCAGCACAGCAGTCTGAGTTCACCAGAGATGACGAGGGTGCTCTCTACTTCCGAGGGAGACTTTGCGTACCCGAGTCACATCCGGTCCGAGAGGAGTTACTGCAGGAGGCTCATCGTTCCCGCTTTGCTATCCACCCGGGCGGGACCCGTATGTACCGAGACCTGAGGCGTTCCTACTGGTGGAACGGCATGAAGAAAGACATCGCGGATTTTGTAGCTAGATGTCTAGTTTGCCAGCAGGTTAAGGCTGAGCGCCAGAGACCTGCTGGACTACTTCAGAGGATTCCCATTCCCGAGTGGAAGTGGGAACACATTACTATGGACTTCGTGATGGGATTACCGAGGACTCAGCGAGGACACGATGCGATTTGGGTGATCGTTGATCGATTAACCAAATCTGCACACTTTTTGGCCATTCGGAGGACAGACTCCTTGGACAGACTAGCAGAGCTATATTGTAGAGAGATTGTTCGGCTGCATGGTGTTCCGATGAGTATTATATCAGACCGAGACCCTCGCTTCACATCACGTTTTTGGCAGAGTCTACAGCGGGCCATGGGTACCGAGTTGAGATTCAGTACCGCTTTCCATCCGCAGACCGACGGGCAGTCAGAGCGGACTATTCAGACTCTAGAGGACCTATTGAGAGCTTGTGTTGTGGATTTCGGAGGCAGCTGGGAGGATCATCTACACCTGGTTGAGTTTGCCTACAACAACAGCTATCATGCGGCTATACAGATGGCACCGTATGAGGCGTTGTATGGTAGGCCTTGTCGGACACCCACCCTCTGGGAGGAGGTTGGAGAGTCCCAGTTGCTAGGACCTCAGAGAGCACAGTTTGAGGCGGAGTTGGTCCGTACTATTAGACGACGGATGTCCGAGGCACAGGATCGACAGAAGAGTTATGCGGATCGGAGACGGAGACCTCTGGAGTTCTCCATTGGCGACCATGTGTTCCTTCGTGTTTCACCCACGAAAGGGGTGAAGAGATTCGGTCTTCGAGGTAAGCTTGCTCCGCGATACATTGGCCCTTTCCAGATTTTGGAGAGGATTGGAGCAGTAGCTTACCGTCTGGCATTACCACCTTCCCTATCTGGAGTGCACGACGTATTTCATGTATCGATGCTGAGACGGTATGTACCAGACCCTACGCATGTGCTGTCAGACGTATCTGTTTCCCTGCAGCCGGATACGACGTATGAGGAGGTTCCGACCCGGATTTTGGGCTACAGAGAGCGCCAGTTGCGGAACAAGACCATCCGGTTGGTTAGAGTCGGATGACAGCATCACTCAAATGAGGAGGCTACCTGGGAGCTTGAGGATGTCATCCGAGCTCGTTACCCCCACTTGTTCACTTGAGGTATGTGTGGTTAGTTACTGTTCAGTATTTATATCAGCATACTTCTTGATAGTGGTATTTTAGTGAATAACGAAATTTGGGGACCAAATTTTTATTAGTGGGGGAGGATGTAAAATCCGACACTTTTGATTAGGTTCCGGAAATTTTCGGAGAATTACCAGATAGATTCCGGGGTCCCGAGTCCTTGGATATAAAATTAGGGACTAAAATGTAATAAAACTAAAAGTTTCAAGGGCTAATGTGTAAGGAATTAAAACCCTAGGGGTGATTTTGTGAATAGGCAGAACTTGGCTGGACTAAAGTGCAAAATGCCACAGCTTATTAACCCACTCTTCCCCCGGTTGTCGCGACAACCCCCGCAGCCGCACCTTTCTGTTTCCCTTCACGCGCGTGCCCTAGCCGACTCCACTTGCGATCGAGAAGCAACGACGACGCCGCCCCTTCCTTCTTCATCGTCTACCTCTTCTCTCTTCCTCTCTTTCTCTCTAGCCGGTCGCACACCCTAACCCATTGCGTTGCACGAGCAGGGTTGTGTTCCATCGCCGTGCCCTAATCGGAAGCTGCTGTACTTGTCTACTCGAGCCTGTTCTTGAGGTTCCGGTGAGTTGGGAGTTTGCAGTAGCTTGAGATCTTGGATTTAGGGCTAGGCAGGGCCTCAGATCCTGTTCTTGCTGGATTCGGCAGAAAGCTCCGGCGGAATGCGACCTGGCGTTTGAGGTAGGGATGAAATCAATGTGCATTTTGATTAATCTGTCCTGTTACTGGAATAGAAGGGGTAGTATGTTGATTGAATGGATAATTGTGTTGCAGCTTCGAATTTGAGGGTGTTTGGTAGGGATTTGAATTCTGTGGCAAATTGTCTTCTGGGATTTGGCTGCGGTGGCCGGGGATCTGTTCTTCCTCAACTCGGGTTGCTGTGAAGGCTGTGAATTGAGGTAAGGCCTTTGATTTATCTGGAGCATGATGTGGATGATCTATTTGAATCAAGGTATACGGGTAATTACAAGATGAATTGTTGTAATTGATTTTAACACTGTATTGGGATTTAGAACTGTGATGTGAAACGCCCTATGCTAGGTTGTGGGGAATAAGTTTGAATCTGTAATTACAATAGCTCAGTTTGGTTGTGGCTATATTGGATTAGAGCTAATGGCAGGTTTAGTATGGAAATTGGTATTACACTAACTCTAGCCGCGTTGGATTTGGGGTTAGGATTTAAACCTAAAGTAACACCTAAACCTAAATCTAAATTACATGGGGTAATTAAGAACCTTCCATTTAATTAAAGGGAATTAAATGAAAAGGATGGATTAGGTTAACCCTAAAACGGATTAGGGATTAATTAGCTAGTTGTTATTTGTGTAAAAGCTAATTAAATTAAATCCATGATACAGGAGCTTGACTTGGATTATATTTTGACGGGTGGTTCTGTCTCGTTGATACGGACTTCACCTATTCGGAGGCGGGTACCCTTTGACTTATCTATTTTGATATTGTCATTTGTTATGCATAGAATGTTATAGATAGCAGTAAGATCCTACGCTATCCCTGGTTATTATGTTTGATCTGGATATTGTGGTTTACCCCTGTTTATTAGGTCAGTTCTGGATACTTGTTGTTTATCCTTGAGTTATTATACTGTTAGTTCCATACAGTCTCTAGTATTGTCATCTCTACATGTATGCTTAGATATCGTAGGGTATCTCTTGCATTGACCTTGAGGGATCTGTATTTCAGTTCAGTATACCTTGTAGGATACCTGTATTTCCGTTATAGGATTTCAGACTGAGACTTAGCATACTGAGGACTTGGGAGGGAGGTATGTGTATCTATCATACACCATCCTTGCACTATTGCATGCCGGCGATCAGCGACTCCCTTGTGGTTGAGCCTAATCGTTTTCCGGTACATGACGGGCACACACGGCCACTCATGGGTTAGTGGATACCGTAGATGTGTGCATTTGCCCTGTATTGCTCCGTTCGGCCACTATTTGGAGGGTGAGCGCGGGCGTGGTAGCAGCCAGGGATCCCTTCTCGTACTGAGCCACGAGGAGATGAGAGCTTGACTCCCCCATTGCTTGGGGTCGGAGCGGAGTCTCCACCAGCATCCTGTCCACCTGGTCACTCAGGAGCAGTGATGGCAGGGTGTACAGTTGTCATAGCCCTACCCGTTCAGACGTCCCTATGACAGGTGTACGTTGATCTGTCTGGTGTCAGGGGTGACACATGTCATTGCACCATGTGCATATTTTGCATCGTGCATTGTTTGCTGCACTTATTTGCTGCACTTGTTTGACATCGCATATTCTGGAGACTTGTTATTTGAGCCTATATGCCTATTTGTCTTCTTTTGGTATTTCTTACCCTCTGTACAGGTTAGATGGATTCAGGTATGTACCTACCCAGTATTTTTAGTTCCAGTTTTTCCCTCGTGTTGATATGAGACTGTATTAGCTGAACTCTTATTGTTGGTATAACCTTCTATGCATATCTATTGGGTATCCGCTGAGCTATGGACTCACCCCGTTGCCATATATATATTTATTTCAGGTTGATGTCTGAGAGGAGATCCCGAGCCGCCAGTCCCCAGCTCCCGAGGAGCCCTTTTTGGTTTTCCTTGTTTTGTTATGGACCCTGTAGCATTCCTATGCTTCCGCTGTATGTTTTGAACATGTATGCACGTTCTGTTTGAAGGTATTGTACTTTTGAGTCCTATGTTGGACTTCGTTCGGTTTTGGCTTTGTTCCTGCCCCCTGGCAGCTCAGGTGAGTTCGGATTTGGTTTTTCGATAGTTATAATCATATAACTGTTGTTTTTGCATATATCTGAGGCCTGAGGCCCTTTAAACTGCATGGTTGTGCTATATATATATTGTATACAGGTTATATTATCTGTGTGTATGTGTAAATTGTCCGCCGGACAGGGGAGGTGCTGTCCGATTTTCTATTGGATCAGCGGCTCCTGGGTCTCGGGGCGTGACACTGACACCATCCTGGGAAACCTTGCTGACTACAAGGATATTTCCTAAGTGTCCTGGAAATTCTCCAACCCAAGTAAACAACAAAAAAATAATTTCATAAGTCACACAAATTCTAACAAATAAAATAATAGTATTTTGAAAGACTTAGATTTTGAAGATATGAAAACATGTTATTAAATAATTCTTTTAATATGACCTCCCCCTAAACTTGACTCAGTCCTGGGAAGCTTGTTGACCACAAGTACTCTTCCTCTGAGTCTTAAGGTTTGATTCAGATTAAAAAAAATATTTAAAAAAATGAATAACTATCAGAAAAAGATTTCTGAAATTCTTCTTTTGACTTAGACTCCCCCTAAATTTGACACATCCTAGGAGTCCTTGAAAATCATGAAGTGGACCTTTTTTCTGTGTCTTTAGGGTTTATTAAAGTCAACGAAATAGTTAAATTTTTTGAACAGATAATTTTTACAACATAAACCCTTTTTCAAAACACAAGTAATAATGATTTAAAACACAGTTTTAGAAAAGTATTTTTCAAATGATAGTAATGTTCAAAGTGCAATTTTTGAAAACCATTTAAAAAAAATGAAAAGCACTCCCCCTGTACCCGATACCGTTTGACTCTATTTAAGTGCCTTAAGGAACTTTAAGTGTTGTCCTAAGAGGCTTGTGTCTAATTGAGTGAGTCAAACAATTTTTTGAAAAGATATATTTTTAAAAAATGTATAATATGTATAATCAATTAGACAAGCATGAATTCCATAAAAACATTATTATGTTGAAGCACTATTTTGAAAATATATTTTTATGAAAATATTCTAACAATTTTGACAAACAATTTTGAAAAATATTTTTCAATTCATTAGTCCTTAACATCTCACCCATTTTAGATGTATCAATACAACAAGCATGGTTGTCTTATAGGTGTATTGTGAGATGCTTGAATCATTTTTCTTAATTTATTAACTCTAAGATTTAATTGAAGCTTGTGTTAGATTTGAATTTGACAAGAAGTAACTTGAATTTGAATTTCAAAAATTGGCTTCCAGGTCTTGGCGAGGCACTAGGCCATCTTTGGCCGTAGCCTTATTGGATCATCAACCCTTTCCTTGACAAAGCCTTTTAATGAAATTTCATTTTCAAAATTACTTTTTGAAAAATTCTGGTTTAACTAGTTTGGGTCTTGGATCGGTAGCTTCGGCTAGTTCCACCAGTCTAAAGAGACCATGTATATTTGATCTTATTAGAATTGGCTTCCCTAACATACTATCATCTCACCGCCACCCAATACTAGGTTGATCAAGTTTCAATTATTCTTTTTCCTATAGCCGTTCTAATATATGCATAAAATTTAAATATGAATGACATGTCATATATTTAAAAGAAATAGCAAATGCATGGCATGACAATTATGCATGAGTCAAACAATTCAAGTGATTTTATTTAAGTTTCTAAAAATGTATCAAATTCTCGATTTGATACATGTCGAGTGAACCCGCGAATATGTCAACCCACTTTGACATATTTAATGTTATTAATTTTAATTGTTATAGTTTAGGTAAAATTTTATTTTAGTTTGAATTAATTTAATTTGAATTAATTTCGAATTAAGTAGGATTAATTTGAATTAATTTAATTTGAATTTGATTTTACTTTAAATTTGAATTTAATTTAATTTGAATTTAAATATAATTTAAATTTAAATTTAAATATAATTTAAATTTAAATTTAAATATAATTTAAATTTGAATTTAAATTAAGATTTAATTTGAATTTAATTTGAATTGATTTTAAGATTTAATTTATTTGAATTTGAATAATTAAGAATTAATTAATTTTAATTTACTTAAGATTTAATTAAGATTTAATTTAAATTTAATTAACATTTAATTTGAATTTAATTAAGATTTAATTTGAATTTAATTAAGTTTAAATTAAGATTTAATTTGAATTTAATTAACATTTAATTTGAATTTAATTAAGATTAAATTAAGATTAAATTTAAATTTAATTAAGATTTAATTTGAGCTTAATTTGGATTAAATTTGATTTAATTTTAATTTAATTGAATTAATTTGAATTAATTATGATTTAATTTAGATTATAATGATTAATTAATAATTATGGGTTTAAATTCATCATTTTCATTATTTCGAAAATTTCTACTTCATCTTTATCCTTCTTTTCAAGTTTTTCTAATAATTTTGATTTATTTGAATTTTTGTAATTTTTATTGATTATGGCCCTAATCTTAGATAATTTCATATCCTCCTCATCCTCAAAATTATATCTTTCAGTGTCCTCAAAATAGGAGGAGTAATTTGGGCCACTAATTAAGGTTTTATAATAATCTTCAATATTTTCTATGATTAAGTTATTATCTAGGAGAATTTCATCCTCGAATTTATCCACAGAATTATCCTCAGACATATCTTCAATATTTTCAAGAAATTCAGAATTAATTTCTAGATTATCCTTAAGATTTACAGAATTAATTTCTAGATTATCCTTAAGATTTACAGAATTAATTTCTGAATTATCCTTAAGATTTACAGAATTAATTTCTGATTATCCTTAAGATTTACAGAATTAATTTTGGATTAGCCTTAAGATTTTTAAATTCGAATTTAGAGTTATACAACAGATTTTCGAATTTGATTTCATAATTATCTAAAGGATCTTCAAATTTAGAATTATCCTCAGGATTAAATTTATCTGAATTAAAATTATCAGATTTATCTGAATTAAAATTATCAGAATTAATTTTATCAGATAAATTATCAGAATTAATTTTATCAGATAAATTATCAGAATTAATTTTATCAGATAAATTATTAGAATTAATTTTATCAGATAAATTATCAGAGTTAATTTTATCAGAAAAATTATCAGAGTTAATTTTATTAGAAAAATTATCAGAGTTAATTTTATCAGAAAAATTATCAGAGTTAATTTTATCAGATAAATTATCAGAGTTAATTTTATCAATTTTTGAATTGATATTCTGAATTAAACAATTAATTTCTAATATTTTGGTCATATTCACGTTTTGTAATTTAACATGTAAAAAGTTAATTTTACTATGCAGTAAATCTACTTTATCAGAAAAATTAACTACTTTATCACATGGCAGTGCAGGAACTTGTAAAATTTTTGGAACATAAATCTCGCCGGACACTTGTTTTTGTAATGTCCGTATTTCTTGCATTTAAAGCATTGTACGTGACTTTTGTCTCTCCGGTTTCCTGGCACTGGTGCCTCCTTCGCCACCGGTGATGTAGACCGAATCTTACGAGTAGGGCACTGATTTTTATAGTGCCCTCTCTCCCTGCATGTGAAGCACGTAATATGAAATTTAAAAATAGACATTTAAATAAAATATACCTGATTCACCCCTGAACTACCCCTCAACTCCTGGCGTCGTTGCTCCATCGGCGGTTAGTCCGGTGAAGAGCGGCTCGGCTCTGATACCAATTGTAGGACCGGTGCCGTCGATAGAGGGGGGGTGAATATCGATCATGAAAACTTCGCAGAAACTTCCTAACTTTCGTTCTAGACTTAGAGTGTTAGCGCAGCGGAAAATAAATAGAACGAAGAAAAACAAAGCAAAGTACACGCGGGATTTTTACTTGGTTCCCGACCCCCCAGGGTCAGTACATCCAAGGCCTATGCACGGGAACGCCCGTCCACTATTGGTCTCCTTCCCGGACTTTTCAGAGGCGGAGAAACCCGACTTACAGTGCAAGATACAAGCAATAATATAGAAAAATTAAGTGCGTAATTAAATGAATGCAAACCAACAAGACAAAGTATGAAGCTCGGCCGATCTGAACCTCCGAAGTGCCGCGCACATCCTCCTAGAGCCTCCCGGTCGTAGAGCCTCGTTTCTAGCATGTTGTCGTCGGTCAGAATCCTTGGAATGGTACTTGACAGTTGATACTGAAGCAGAGGGGTCGAAGCCCCTTATATAAGCCTTCTGGGGGCGCCCTGGACGCTGGGGGCGCCCCGGAAGACTCGGTCAAACTTTATCCCTGCGCCTACCTCGCCGCAGCTGATAACAGCTTTGACCAGGGTGCCCCGGACCTCCTGGGCGCCCTCCTGAGCGCTTATCTACATTTCAAACATGAAACAGCACAAGCAGGTTCGAACCCGGGCGCCCCGGACGCTCCGGGCACCCCGGACGCTCCGGGCACCCCGCTTGACACCTGTTCTTCTTACCAACCAAGACTGCCTTTTTTTTGCTTTGTCTGGGGGTACCCCCACTGTTGGGGGCACCCTGGATGCATGGGGGTGCCCCCAACACTGGGGGCGCCCTGCTTAGGGCCTCCAGCAGCCTACAATTTCTTCCACTCTTGGTGCCTGCAAGATATATAACCACAAAGCATAGATACATATAATATTGGTCTTAAGGACTTGGTTCTGACTTCGGATTTCCATGAAACCCTAGGTCGAACCGGCACAAGTTCCCATCCTCGAGAACTCACCCTTCACCTACTCCTTTCAGGAGACGGTTGCCTCCTAGCCCTTCGGGTGGACTTTTACTTAGCTTCCGATTACTCCGGATCTCGAGACGCTCGAACCCTGACCCGTCTCTACTCCTGTCCTTAGTCATCGCTCAGCTAAGTTGCTCAGTCCCTTGGACCAAGACTTCATTACCTAGCAGTCCTTCGCTAGGTGCCTAGCAGTCCTTCGCCAGGTCTTCATTCCCTAGCAGTCCTTCGCCAGGGCTAGCAGCCCTTCGCTAGGTGCCTAGCAGCCCTTCGCTAGGTCTTCTATGCCTAGCAGCCCTTCGCTAGGTCTTCTATGCCTAACAGCCCTTCGCTAGGTCTTCTATGCCTAGTAGTCCTTCACTAGGTGCCTAGCAGCCCTTCGCTAGGTGCCTAACAGCCCTTTGTTAGGTCTTAGGGTTTCAATACCTAGCAGTCCTTCGCTAGGTGCCTAGCAGCCCTTCGCTAGGTCTTAGGGTTACGATACCTAGGTTAACTAGGACATTTCTTCAACTTAGGTTACTTCTCCTTTGCTCCCCTTTGTCTGCTCAATATATCACTGACTTAAGTATATTGTCAAAACATTAAAACACTTAAAGAGGAACATCATTGATGCAACTTGGACCAACAAGACTTGCCTGATTCATTCTGGGGATATGTCTAGATACAGCTGCGTATATTCTAAATATGATACCATCTAAGTCAGTCCCTTCTACTCTAATAGAATTATGGACTGGGCGAATGCCTAGTCTTGGACATATTCGGATTTGGGGTAGTCCAACACATGTGCTGAAGGAAGATACTAATAAGTTGGAATCTCGATAGAAGTACACTTGTTTGTGGGCTATCCTAAGGGAACGAAGGGAGGTCTGTTCTATAGTCCTAAGGATCAGAAGGTGATCGTGAGCACGAATGCCAGATTCTTAGAAGAGAACTATGTAATGAACCATAAGCCCAAGAATAGACTAATGCTTGAAGAGTTAAAAGGGGACGTTCTGACTTTAGTATTGAGGCAATCTGTGGTCCGGAGTGACCAAATGTTTTGATGTTTGGGCAAAGGGTTTAAGTTAGGTTTACCCTTGTATTTAATATGTGTATGTTGAGTGTGCAGGTTGTACAGGTTTACACATATTGACTTGATTGGACGGCCTCGGTATGGTGAAGGGTGGCATGGAGACATGCCGCGGGCTTGTGTGCGCACCTAAGGGACCTTGGACAGCAGGGATGTAACGCCCGCCCCTTACCGTTAGGCGGTGGCGTTACCTTTAACCCTTTTCTTTTTTTTTTACTTACTTATATCATTGCGTATAAATCTAACATTGCAGCGGAAATGAAACATAACTAAAAGCATATGCAACAATAAGGAAGTAATAACATCATATAACATCTAATAGCCTCCATACTTAAATAAACTCCAAAAGAACTAGCAAGTATCATGCATAAAGTAGCTACATATGTCTTATTAGAAATAAGAACTAGGTCTATAGATGGCACTAAAGTGGATCGATCAGTCAAGTCACCACCACACACATTAGCCCTTCCTGCAGCTGCCCATTCCTCAGAAATTTCTATGTGCTCTGCAACATAAGCAAACAAACTATAAGTATAAAACTTAGTAAGCTCTTTCCTACTCACTAAATCCATACGTCGCATGCATTTAAAAACATATAACATTCCATGGATAGCATAAGATTCATAAGGCACATAAGGTACATGAAGACATATAAACATAGAACATGTGCATTTCAAAACATTAGGATGCTCTTTGGAAAACATAGTAAATAATACTTTAAAATCATATACATCATCTTCTTTGGGGTCCCCGGCTTTGTACCCATTCTTTCTTTTGCGTGCATACCCCTATGTAGGATGCGAGGTAGCTAATCCCAACCTACAGGGGTCTACATTCTAGGCTTACTATCTTTCAGCCTAGGGACAGCTTCGGTAGTCCAGAACCGTGGATCTTTTTCAAGACCCGGTACAAGCCATTCTTTAAAGTAAAATACATACATGCATTCTTTTTTTTCTTTCTTTCTTTCATATAGAACATGCATTCCTTTCTTTCTTTCATATTGCATGTACTATAGACATTCAATCATTCATAATCATAAGCATACTTTCATATATAGAACATGCATTCTTTCTTTTTCTTTCTTTCTTTCATATTGCATGTACTATAGGCATTCAATCATTCATAAACATAGGCATACTTTCATGGCATAATCATTAGCATAAATAGCAAGACATGGAAGGACCTTTCTTTTAACACATGTAAGTGAAGCAACCATCATGCTAGTTTCATCAATACATCATACATATAACATGCTTGTCTTAATCAAGGCAATATGTTAGTTTAATCTTTCTTTTCTCATCTTAATACATGCTGGCCGAAACTTCATAGCAAGGATATCATAGCATAAAAGTCATATAATCATGGAAATAAAAACATACATTACATAAGAGGTCATTTACAAGTACACTGGTAGTCTAGACTTCACTAAACACTAGTTTAGGTGCATGAATTGTACTTGAACTTATTCTTAGCCTTTATTCTAGTAATTGGCCAAAATTCACAGTATGTATAACATGGTCTAAAAGTTCATATAACATGTAAACAAAACATATTTTACCATTAAGGTCATATACAAGCATAAAGGTAGTCTAGGCTTCATTAAACACTAGTTTAGGGGCATGCTTTGTACTCGAGCCTATTCTTAACCCTTATTCTTGTAATTTGTCGAAACTCACAGTAGGGATTTCATAGAATAATCATTCACATAACATGGGAATAAAAGCATATTTTTCATAAGAATTCATTCACAAGTGCAAAAGTAGTTTGTACTTCACCAAACACTAGTCTAGGTGTATGATCTAGAGTTCTACTTGGATTATCATGCATATGGGTACATGTAACATTTTTCTAAACATCAAGACATAGAATGAAGCATGAGTTTATGCTCAAACAACTTAGATAAGGTACTGACCCTAAGGTATAAATTATTTCCATCATGAAACAAAACACCCAATCACATGCATATCACTTGATTTAACCATAACTTCATGAAGGTCTATAAAAATCTGTTTTAAGGCATAATTTAAGGTCCCTTGGCCAATGTTACAGCGGTCCCTTAGCATAGATTCCACAAAATTTCGTGGCCTAAAACATTTATATAGCAAGGAAACAATCATTAGAACAATAGCCTACTTCATTCATCAACATTTATCCATTTCATGACTTGGCCGAATTCTTCCAAGTCCTTTACATCATGGAGGGCATTCAAACACCATGTATCCATCATATATTCATTACAAAAAGGTAGTAACAATTTCATGAACTCTTCCTTTAAGTTTTTGGACATAGAAAAGGGGGTATCCCTTTAGGGCCGAAACTTCCCTCAAGGTTTTCTTCCATTCTCTTTCACCCAACATCACAAGCAACATAAAAATCATAAAAAATACATAAAAAAGCCATTATGTTGTAGGTGAGGGAGTCTTACCACTTGTGCTTATGTTTCCAAAAGATCTCTAAATTTTGGAGAAGAAAAGACCTCTTAAACTCTAGCACTCCTCTTGTTCTTCTCTTCTTTTGGTCCGGTTTTCTCTAGGAGGTGAAGGACTTGAAAATGGTAGCAAGGGGACCAAGGATTTTGGTGAGGAAGATGAGAAAGGAGAAGAGTTTGGTGGAGAGAAAGGGGAAAGGTTTCTTGGTCGAAATGCCTTAAGCATTTCCTCCTCTTCATGGTCTTTTATGGTGAGTAATGGTATTTTATGGTGAGTAAAGAGGCAAGCACCTATTTAATGGTGTCTCTTCAATTTTCTTGTGTCTCTTCATCTTCTTTCCACTTAT
>JAGFNQ010001328.1:175815-228671 GCA_024364735.1 Boesenbergia rotunda | reverse complement strand
TTAACCTTTTTTTCCTTACTTACATATATCATTGCGTATGAATCTAACATTGCAGAGGAAATGAAACATAACTAAAAGCATATGCAACGATAAGGAAGTGATAACGTCATATAACATCTAATAGCATCCATACTTAAATAGACTCCAAAAGAACTAGCAAGTATCATGCATAAAGTAGCAATATATGTCTTATTAGAAATAAGAACTAAGTCTATAGATAGCACTAAAGTGGATCGATCAGTCAAGTAACCACCACACACATTAGCCCTTCCTGCAGCTTCCCTTTCTTTAGAAATTTCTATGTTGATCTGCAACATAAGCAACCAAACTATAAGTATAAAACTTAATAAGCTCTTTCCTACTCACTAAATCCGTACATCGCATGCATTTTAAAACATATAACATTTCATGGATAGCATAAAATTCATAAGGCACATAAGATACATGAAGACATATAAACATAGAACATGCGCATTTCAAAATATTAGGATGCTATTTGGAAAACATACTAAATAATACTTTAAAATCATATACATCATCTTCTTTGGGGTCCCCGGCTTTGTACCCATTCTTTCTTTTGCGCGCATACCCCTATATAGGATGCGAGGTAGCTAATCCCGACCTACAGGGGTCTACATTCTAGGCTTACTATCTTTCAGCCTAGGGACAGCTTCGGTAGTCCAGAACCGTGGATCTTTTTCAAGACCCGATACAAGCCATTCTTCAAAGTAAAATACATATATGCATTCTTTTCTTTTCTTTCTTTCTTTCATATAGAACATGTATTCCTTTCTTTCTTTCTTTCTTTCATATTGCATGTACTATAGACATTCAATCATTCATAAGCATAAGCATAATTTCATATATAGAACATGCATTCTTTCTTTCTTTCATATTGCATGTACTATAGGCATCCAATCATTCATAAACATAGGCATACTTTCATGGCATAATCATTAGCATAAATAGCAAGACATGGAAGGACCTTTCTTTTAACACATGTAAGTGAAGCAACCATCATGCTAGTTTCATCAATACATCATACTTATAACATGCTTGTCTTAATTAAGGGAATATGTTACTTTAATCTTTCTTTTCTCATCTTAATACATGCTGGCCGAAACTTCATAGCAAGGATATCATAGCATAAGAGTCATATAATCATGGAAATAAAAACATACATTACATAAGAGGTCATTTACAAGTACACTGGTAGTCTAGACTTCACTAAACACTAGTTTAGGTGCATGAATTGTACTTGAACTTATTCTTAGCCTTTATTCTAGTAATTGGCCAAAATTCACAGTATGTATAACATGGTATAAAAGTTCATATAACATGTAAACAAAAACATATTTTACCATTAAGGTCATATACAAGCATAAAGGTAATCTAGACTTCATTAAACACTAGTTTAGGGGCATGCTTTGTACTCGAACCTATTCTTAACTCCTATTCTTGTAATTTGTTGAAACTCACAGTAGGGATTTCATAGCATAATCATTCACCTAACATGGGAATAAAAGCATATTTTTCATAAGAATTCATTCACAAGTGCAAAAGTAGTTTGTACTTCACCAAACACTAGTCTAGGTGTATGATCTAGAGTTCTACTTGGATTATCATGCATATGGGTACATGTAACATTTTTCTAAACATCAATACATAGAATGAAGCATGAGTTTAGGCTCAAACAACTTAGATAAGGTACTGACCCTAAGGTATAAATTATTTCCATCATGAAATAAAACACCCAATCACATGTATATCACTTGATTTAACCATAACTTCATGAAGGTCTATAAAAATCTGTTTTAAGGCATAATTTAAGGTCCCTTGGCCGAATGTTACAGCGGTCCCTTAGCATAGATTCCACAAAATTTTGTGGCCTAAAACATTTATATAGCAAGGAAACAATCATTAGAACAATAGCCTACTTCATGCATCAACATTTATCCATTTCATGACTTGGCCGAATTCTTCCAAGTCTTTTACATCATGGAGGGCATTCAAACACCATGTATCCATCATATATTCATTACAAAAAGGTAGTAACAATTTCATGAACTCTTCCTTTAAGTTTTGGACATAGAAAGGGGGTACCCCTTTATGGCCAAAACTTCCCTCAAGGATTTCTTCCATTTTCTTTCACCCAACATCACAAGCAACATAAAAATCATAAAAAACACATAAAAAGCCATTATGTTTCAGGTGAGGGAGTCTTACCACTTGTTCTTATGTTCCCAAAAGATCTCCAAATTTTGGAGAAGAAAAGACCTCTTAAACTCTAGCACTCCTCTTGTTCTTCTCTTCTTTTGGTCCGGTTTTCTCTAGGAGGTGAAGGACTTGAAAATGGTAGCAAGGGGACCAAGGATTTCGGTGAGGAAGAGGAGGAAGGAGAAGAGTTTGGTGGAGAGAAAAGGGGAAGGTTTCTTGGTCGAAATGCATTAGGCATTTCCTCCTCTTCATGGCCTTTTATGATGAGTAAAGAGGCAAGCACCTCTTTAATGGTGTCTCTTCATCTTCTTTGTATCTCTTCATCTTCTTTCCCACTTATCTACAATTCCACATCCTCTTCTAATAGCACTCCCTTGCTAGGTGACTTGGTTACATGAATATTCTTAAGGATTTGCTTTCCTTTGAGGTCCAAGGTTCAATCCTTGACACCTCCTCTTCTTTTTGCTTTCTCTTCCTTTTATTATTTCTTTTTTTTTCCAAGCCCACATAACCAAAGCCCACCTAGAGAATGCTACTTATTTAATTCATACACATGCATATTTATATCATTATTCATTCATTCATGTGCATGATGTCAAGCATAATATTAATGTAGCATATAAACATAATTATCACACATCCACTACGTGTCAAGATAATGTCTAACATTTTTTTATTCGCAACTTTTCCCCCTAAATTCATAATATTATTCTTGGTCACATGTTCCATTATTACTACGCTAGAGTGGAAAATTTGGGGCGTTACATCTCCGCCTCTGGAAAACTTCCCAAAAGGAGACCACTAGTTGATGGACGCTTCCCGTGATTAGACATTGGACGTACTGACCCTAGGGGGTTGGGAATCAAGTAAATCCTGTGTGTTTACTGTGTTGTGTTTTTCTTTTATTATTCCACTGTGCTACTAACGACTTTGATATTAAGCAAACGTACGAACAACAAAATTTCGACAACGAAAATGAGAGTCGAGGGGGAGTCAAGGGTGAAAGAGGTATTTTTTTAATGGCTAATTTCAAATTTCACATAATTTGTTTCAAGTATAGGGAGAGAGGGCAATATAAAAACAAGTACCCCTACTCGTAAGATTCGTATGTTACCACCGGTGGCAATGAAGGTATCAGCTCCAGGATTCTAGAGGGATAAGAACCATATCAAGTGCTTCAAGTGTCAAAAGCATGGGTACTACAAGAACCAGTGTCCAGACTGGAGAATAACCCGGCCCACAATGCTAGGAAATGATACAAAGGTAAATGAGGTACAAAATTTTTCAAATTCCTACAAAGTTACATAAATGCTTCAAGTGTCAAAAATCTTTTTCAAATTCCTACAAAGTTACATAATTTTTCTAGAAATTTAGATAATGTTGATTTTTCTGTCAAATTAAATTTTCTACATGAGAAATTAGAAATATTACATGATAGCTTAAATAATAATGATCTAAATAATATCAAAATCATGAATATCAATTCTATTTAATTAATGCTGCAATATCAAAAATTAATTCTGAAATTTTATCACATAAGTCATTAGATAATACTCAATCATTAATTAATAAATTTATAGATAATATGATAATAAATATTTCTGAAGATAATTTAAATAATTTTGAAGTGAATTATGAAATATTAATTAATAATTTTGAAGATAATTAAAATAATTTTGAAGATAATTATGAATCCTTAATTAATAATTTTCAAGATAATTCAAATAATTTTTTAAGATAATTATGAAATCTTAAAAATAATCTCAAGATAATTTAAATAATTTTGAGATAATTATGAAACCTTAATTAATAATTCTCATGATAATTTAAATAATTTTGAAGATAATTATAATCCTTAATTAATTATTCTACTTATTTTGAAGATAATGATATAACTTTTATTAATTCTAAATATAACTCTGAAGATGAAGAAGAATATGATTCTGAATATGAATTTATCAAAATTGAAGCTATAATTAAAAGGGCTTATAAAAATTCAAATAAAATAGAAGTATTAAATAAAATTGAAAACTTAAAATCAAAAGAAATAATAGATGAATCAGATTTTTTTCAATTAATGGAAATGATACAATTAAACTCAAAATTATTATCTAATTCTTAAAAACTTAAATCTTAATTAATAATCCCAAATTTTAAATTCTAATTTAATTCTTAAAAACGTAAATCTTAATTTTAAATTCTAATTTAATTCTTAAAAAATTTTATCTTTAATTCAATCTTAATTAGAAACTCAATCCTTAATTCAAAATACAAAATCTACTAATATCAAATCCATGAACTAAATTCAAATTAATTACCTTCATTTATGTAACTAATAAAATTCTACCCAACTAGAACAATTAACTTAATAATTAATATGTCAAAGTGGGTTGACATATTCGCGGGTTCACACGTCTGTATCAAATCGAGAATTTGATACTTCATTACAAATCAAATTAAATTGCTTCGACTTGATTGACATATGCATAACTGCCATGCTCATACATCTGTTCATGTTTCTTCACATATATCTGCCATGTCATTAGTGCTAGTTTATTTCTTGCTTAATCTAGAATGGCTACATAGGAAAAAGATTGGTTGATACTTGCCTAACATAGTACCAGGATATGGCAAGATGTATGTTAGGGAAGCTTGGTCTAGAAAGTCAGGAAGGATAAGGATTGCTCGACTTGGTCAACCTAGCTAAGTGGAACTAGCCGAAATTACCTTGCCACATCCTAGACTAGTTAGACCAGAGTTTCACAAAGAGTAAATTAAAAATATCATTTCTTTAAAAGGCTTTGTCTAAGGAAAGGGTCGTTGTTCCGATATATAAGAAGACCCCTGTGTCTCGCCAAGACATGGAAGCCAATTAGTGAAATTTACTTTTAAATTACTACTTGTTAAACTTGAATCTAACTCAAGATCAAACAATCTATAAAATTAATTTGAGAAAAATTAATCAAGCATCCCACAAACACCCATAAGGCTACCATGCTTGTCTGTACTGTGACACTTAGAATGGGTGAGATGATAAGGACTAATCAATTGATAAATGTTTTCAAAATTTTCTTAGAATATTTTCTTAAAACCCTATTTTTAACATAGTGATTAAATATAATAATATTTTAATGAATTTCATGCATGATTGTGTGTACTCATAAATAGATTTCAAAAATTATTTGACGTATACTTAGACACAAACCTTCTAGGTCAACACTAAAGTCTCTTAGGACACATAGGTAGAGTTCGTTGTAGTTAACAAGGGTAGCCAAAAGGTGTCAGGTTCAGGGGGAGTCAATTCTTATCGTGTTTTCAAACATTTCTATTGAAAAATTATTTTTGAAAAACTACTCTTTCCAAAAACTATTTCAAAGTGATTTTTGCTAAAAAAAATATTTTTGTAAAAATATTATTTCTTTCAAAATGTTTTTTTAATATTAATTTAAAATTTTAATTCTTTCAAAATGTTTTTCAAAAAATATTCCTTCAAAAATTTATTATGTCTTTCAAAATAGTTTTTGAAAAAAAACTTCTTCAAAGATTATCTTTCAAAAATATTCTTCTAAAATATGCTTTAATTGCTCTTATGATTTGGATAAACCCTAAAGACACATAGAAAGTTTTTCCTTATGATCTGTAAGGATTCCTAAGATTGTATCAGTCTTAGGGGGAGTCTCAATCAAAAGAATAATTCGTCTTTTGATTACCTTAAATTATTATTGTGTAATTCTTTTCGTTTGAATCAAACCCTAAGACTCAGAGAATGATCAACTTGTGATAAACAAGGTTCCTAGGACTGTGTCAGGTTTAGGGGGAGTTCAAAGTAAAAGAACCATAGATATTTCAAAAATACTATATTTGCATAAAATACTATTTTTTTCAAAAACACTTTATTTTTGAAAATACAATATTCTCATTTTCTAAAATATTTTTTAAAAATCTTTTCATCTTTTGAACATCTTTGAAAATCTTTAAAAAATTACTTAAGTCTGGAAAAATTTCCAAGACACATAGGAAAGTTTTCCTTGTGATTAACAAGGTTTCCTAGGATTGTGTCAGATTGGGAAGGAATCCAAACTAAGAAATTTAATCTTTCGAAAATTAAATACATATATTGAAAATACTTTATCTTGATTGGAAATCTCTAAAACACATAGAAATTTTTCTTGTGGTCAACAAGATTCCTATGTGATGGGGTTGGTACCCCGTTGCTGGCACGTGGACTGAAGAAGCTATGTGGCACGTGCCCGAGATCCTCTCGGAAAGGAAAATCCCGAGACTAACTCGAATATGCATAGTCCTGATGATAGCCCCAGAAGGACACACCCCCGAGGTCCCCCTCGGAGGCTGGTCCCTGAGACCACCTAGGGAAGATGAATGCCCCTCGAGCCAAACAGCCGCGAGATCACCTCGGGGTAGCGGAGCCCAAGGAGCATTCAACTTTAAGTAGCGGTCCATTTTCCTCGGATCGGTGGATCATCATCCATTATTATAGAATAATCACGACCCATGATTCACGGCCATCAAAGCGTTAATCGTCGCAACAACCCCAGATTGAAGAGTCATGAAGACTGTTACCAGGATGATCCGATAACCGATGGTCGGGGGGAGGGGGGGTGGGACGTGGCGAAGATCGTGGAGACACTTGAGACAGTCACCGCAGGTATAAAAGGTACTCCAACCCCTCTAGTAAAGGGGTTACGCACTCTCTACTTCACCTATCTCTTTTCTTGCCTTCTCTTTATCTCCTCCATCAAGACATTGACTTGAGCGTTGGAGTAGGCTCCGCCGGACAACCTTCGGTGTGTTCCCCTAACACTAGTGTTAATCTTGCAGGGTGTAGAGTCCTTCCTCCAGCGTCAGCGTCTTCGTGGGTTGAACCCTGCTGACTGGCCGTCGACGTCGATTCCTTCCGGAACACTATGATTGTGTCAGATTTAGAAAAATTCAAATCAATAAAGTACTTTTCTTTACAAATTTTACTCAAGTACTTAGAGTTCCTTAAAATATTTTCTGATAAAGGTACTTGGTTTTTTTAATTAAAAAAAGGAGAATTTTTGAAAATTATGTTTTCTTTAAAAATCTTAAATATTTTAAAAAATTGTATAAATTGTATTGTTGGTGCAAATTTTAACTTAAAATCATTGTTATTACCTTATATTTCTTTTTAATGTCTGTCAAAGAGGGAGAGAGTATCTTAAGTTTGATTTTTTTTATTTCTCCCGAGAATTGACCAAAAATCCTTAGACCAAAATCTAACTTAAGATTATTGTCAAACATTAAAAAGGGGAGATTATAGGTGCAAAAAGCATCATACATGAATAGTCAACCTCTAGTGTTTCAATGTTTGACAATATACCAGGGTCTGGTCAAAGTGATCATGGGTTAAGCCAAACAGGACCTGATGTTTGGTAGGGTAAACCCAGGTTTGATCAGTTTAACCAAAGGGTTAGCCAAACAGAATATGATATTTTGCAGAGTAGTTAGTACCCAGGGTTGGTCAGGTTAGCCAAGGGTTAGCCAAATAGGACCTAATGTTTGGTAGAGTCATCAAACCTAGATCTGACATGTGTGACAATACACCAAGGTTTGGTCAGTTAGAACAAGGGTTAGCCAAACAGGATCTGATGTTTGACAGAGTGATTAAACATATCTGGACTGAGCCAAACAGGACTTGATGTTTGGCAGAAATAAGTCTAGTCAGGATTAAGATGGCTAGCAAAGAAGTCCTTATCGAGGCATGAAATCCTAGTGAGTGAAGTTGGGTCCTAGTGAGTGAAGCTCGGTGGCCGAAGTCCAAGTGAGTGAAGCTGGGCACAAAGATTTGGTCGATCGTTGGGCACGAAGACCTAGCTAAGGGTTGGGCACGAAGTCCTAGCTAAGGGTTGGGCACGAAGTCCTGGTTCAATAAATTGGGCACGAAGACCTAGTCGAGGGTTGGACACGAAGTCCTAGTTCAGGGAATTGGGTACGAAGTCCTGGTTAGAGGAATTGGGCATGAAGTCCTAGTCGATGATCGGGCAAAAGACTTAGCTGAGCGAGGACTACGGACAGAAGTAGAGACGGGTCGAGGATCGAACGTCTCAAGATCCGGGAGTCTAGGAGACCGAGAAAAAGTCCAACCGGAGGTCCCAGTTGGCAAAAGGTAACTTCTCCCATAGTGGAGTAGGTGAGGACGCATTCCCCATAAGAGGGAATAGTAGGCGTCAATTCAACCTAGGATTTCATTTGAAATAGAAAGTCAGAATCAGACAACTCTAGCTGTCAATTGTTTAGACTAAGGATTGTTTGTTTGTCTTGTGTTTGTTTGTCTTGTAGGAACCTGGAGCTAGAGGCAAGATAAGAGAACAAATGCAAACAAACAAGGCTCGTAAAAGGGGCTCCCAGGCGCCCCCATCAACCCAGGCGCCTCCTATCCTAGGCGCCCCCATCATCCCAGGTGCCTCATTGCTCCCAGGTGCCCAAGAAGCAGGTTTTATCCCCTGCGTGTTGTTCATTGGTTGGATCAGATTCGACCATCTTTTGAGGAGCCTCTATGGGCTCTAGGGCGCCCGGATGTAGTGTATATAAGGGGATTCGACCCCTCAGTTTAGAACATCAATCTTTCCATCCGATTACATATTCCCTGTGAAGAAAAAGTCCTAAGACAAAGCTCTGCGACCAAGGAGGCTCCAGGAGGAAGTGTGCGATGCTTCGGACTTCTGGATTGGTCGAGATCGTCATTTTTGTTGGTTTGCATTTGCTTACAAGTTGTATTTATTCTTTCTATTTGTGCTTGTATTCAAATTGTAAGATGGGTTTCTTCGCCTCCAGAAAACATCTGGAAAGGAGACCACTTGTGGACGGGCGCTTCCCATGATTGGGCCTTGGACATACTGACCCTAGGAGGTTGGGAACCAAGTAAATCCTGCATGTTTATAGTGTTGTATTTTTTTTCCTTTATTATTTCATTGTGCTACTAATGACTTAGATATTAAACAAATGTACGAACGAAGAAATTCCGGCAATGAAAATGAGAGTCGATATTCACCCCCTCTATCGATGCCACCAATCCTACATAATGCTCATCATTTACCCATGCATAATTTTAGATTTAGATATCATGATAGAAATAAGATAAATGTAGATCAAAACCCTAGGCAATCCATGCATCATGATAAACTCATGATCACTAGACCTAAGAACCAAGGCATAAATCTCAAGAAAGAGAGACATATGCCTAGAATAGATAGGTCTAGGAATATCTAAGGTGGACTTATTGACTCTGAGGTTAGAACCCTAGAGAGGGAAATTCAAACTTAAGGGCAAAGCTTGATAAAATTAAAAAAAAAATAGATAGATTCACTATTGTATCTAAAGGGTTGGGTATGGTGTTGGGTAGCCAATGATCTAACAATGAAAGATCAGGTTTGGGATACCGATCTAGTTCATCTAAGGCCAATGAAAAGATATATGCCAGGGTAACATATAACTATTACAAGGATGGAAAGTCTAATAATGGCAACGAAAAGTTATTTAAGGACAAGAAGAAGATCTTAATCAAGGACAAGGTATCCAAGATTAAGAAGACTACATTTGTAGGTCAAAAGTCACCGGAGGTTGACCATTGTGGGCTAGCATTTGTGGTTGAGTCACCAAGGGAGGTGGCTAAGGTTAGGAGCTCTAGGAGTCTTTAGCACTTATGGTAAATGTCCATGGATTGTGCCAAGAGTTTGGAGACGGGTTTGAGTCTCAAACCTAGGGATTTGACACAATGGGATTGTGTTTCATGTAAGAAATACGACATTGGGATCATATTGTATGAAAATTAGTTTTATATGTATAGATGTCATATATGTTGGAGCAAGTTGCATCAATGATGTTCTCCTCTAAGTGTTTTAATGTTTGACAATACACTTAAGTCAGTGATACATTGAACAGACAAAGGGGAGCAAAGGAGGAGTAACCAAAGTGGAAGAAAAGTCCTAGTTAACCTAGGCACTAAAACCTGTTGAGTGAAGCTGGGCACTAAGACCTGCTCGGAAGGTGGGCACTAAGTCCTGGCATAGGGCTGGGCACCGAAGACCTGCTCGGAAGGTGGGCACTAAGTCCTGGTCGGGGACTGGGCAAGAAGACCTGGGCTGGGCACCGAAGACCTGCTCGGAAGGTGGGCACTAAGTCCTGGTCGGGGACTGGGCAAGAAGACCTGGCCGAGGGTTGGGCACCGAAGACCTGGTTCGGGGAATTGGGCACGAAGACCTGGCCGAGGGTTGGGCACCTAAGTCCTGGACCTAGGGTTTGGGCACGGAGTCTTGGTCCGAGGGACTGAGCAACTTAGCTGAGCGATGACTAAGGACAGAAGTAGAGACGGGTCGGGGTTCGGGCGTCTTAAGGTCCGAAGTAATCGGAGGCTAAGCAAAAGTCCACTCGAAGGACTGGGTGGCAACCGTCTCCTGAAAGGAGTAGGTGGAAGGCGCGTTCTCGGGGGTGAGAACTTGCGCCGGTTCGACCTAGGGTTTCGTGGAGATCCGAAGTTCGAACCAAGTCCTTAAGGCTAATAGTATATGTATATGTGCTTTGTATTTGTGTATCTTGCATGTACCAAGATTGGAAGACAAAGCAAGGAAAAAACAAGGGCTGGAGGCCTTGAAGCAGGGTTCCCCCAATGATGGGGGCGCCCAAGACAAAGGCTAAAATGGCAGGTTAAGTGAAGCAGGCAGAATAGGCGTCAAGCAGGGCGCCCAGGAGGTCCAGGGCCCCATGGTCAAAGTTTTATCAGCTGCGGCGAGGTCGGCTCGGGGATAACATTTGACCGAGTTTATAGGGGTGCCCCCGACGTCCAGGGTGCCCCCAGGAGTGCTATAAAAGGGGCTTCGACCCCTCTGCTTCAAAAACAACTGCTAAGTGTCATTCTGATCACTCTGACCGACGACAACGCGCTAAAGACGAGGCTCTACGACCGGGAGGCTCCAGGAGGAAGTGTGTGGCACTTCGGAGGTCCAGATCGGCCGAGTTTCAGATCTTGTTTGTTCAGTTTGACTTTATTGTTCCGCATTCAATTTATTTACCTTTTGATTGTAATCTTGCACTGTAAGTCGGGTTTCTCCGCCTCCGGAAAGTCCGGGAAGGAGACCAATAGTGGACGGGCGTTCCCGTGCATAGGCCTTGGATGTACTGACCCTGGGTGGTCGGGAACCAAGTAAAAAATCCCACGTGCAATATGTGTTTGTTGTTGTTTTCTTCGTTCTGTTTATTTTCCGCTGCTACTAACTCTGAGTCTAGAATGAAGATTCGAAAGTCTACGATTTTCTTACGAAGGTTTCACGGTCGATATTCACCTCCCCCCCCCTCTATCGACGGCACCGGTCCTACAATTGGTATCAGAGCAGAGCCGCTCTTCACCGGACTAACCGCCGACGGAGCAACGACACCAGGAGTTAAGGGGGAGCCCAGGGGTGAATCAAGTACAATTTTTTTAAAATGTCCATTTTTAAGTTCCATATTATGTGTTTCACGTGCAGGGAGAGAGGGCACTATAAAAATCAGTGCCCTACTCGTAAGACTCGATCTACACCACCGGCGGCAAAGGGGGCACCAGCACCAGGAGTCCGGAAAAATAAAGATCACGTACAATGCTTCAAGTGCGGAAAATACGGACACTACAAGAACAAATGTCCGACAAAGGTACGTAAAATTTACGTTCCGAAAAGGTTCAAAATTCCTGCACTCTCTTTAGATAATTTAGTTAATTTTTCGAATAAATTAGATTTACTGCATAGTAAAATTAATATTTTGCATGACAAATTAGAAAATGCAGATACGACTAAAATATCAGAAATTAATTATTTAATTTAGAACATTAATTCAGTAATTTCTAAAATAAATTATCATAACTTTAATACTGATAATGTTAATCCTAATAATTTTATTTTCGATAATTTTAAACTTAATTCTGATTCTGATAATTTTAATTCAGATAAATTTGATAATTTTAATTCAGATAAATCTGATAATTTTAATTTAGATAAATCTGATAATTTTAATTCAGATAAATTTAATTCTAAGGATAAATCTGAATTCAAAAATCCTAAGGATAAATCTGAATTCAAAAATGTTAAGGATAATCCTAAATTTGAAAATCCTTTAGATAATTATGAATTCAAATTTGAAAATCCATTGTATAACTCTAAATTCAAATTTGAAAATTCTAAAGATAACTCTGAAGTTAGTGAAGATAAGTCTGAGTCTGGAGATAATCATAAAATTATTTTTAAGGATAAAAATAATTTTATTAAAAATCATGAGGATAATGAAGATGAAATTCACCTAGATAATAACTTAATTATAGATAATCTTGAAAATTATTACAAAACTTTAATTAGTGGCCCAAATTACTCCTCCTACTTTGAGGATACTAAAAGATGTAATGTTGAGGATGAGGAGGATATGGAACTATCTAAGATAAAGGTCATAGTTAATAAAATTCACAAAGGTTCAAATAAATCCGAATTATTAGAAAAACTTGAAAAGGTAGATAAAGATAAAGAAAAAATTTTTGAAATAATAAAAATGTTGAACCTAAACCCACAACTATTAATTAATCATTTAAACCTTAATTAATCAAATTCAAATTAATTAAATCTTAATTATTCAAATTCAAATTAATTAAATCTTAATTATTCAAATTCAAATTAATTAAATCTTAATTATTCAAATTTAAATTAATTAAATATTAATTATTCAAATTTAAATTAATTAAATCTTAATTAAATCAATTAAATTCAATTAAATATTAATTAAATCAGTAAATTCAATTAAATCTTAATTAAATCAGTAAATTCAATTAAATCTTAATTAAATCAATTAAATTCAATTAAATCTTAATTAAATCAATTAAATCTTAATTAAATCAATTAAATTCAATTAAATCTTAATTAAATCATTTAAAATCAATTAAATCTTAATTAAAGCAATTAAATTCAAATTAAATAAAAATTAAATCTTAATAAAATTAAATTCAAATTAAATTAAAATTAAATCTTAATTAAATTAAATTCGAACTTAAATTCATTCAAATTAAATTAACTCAAACTTAAATTAATTCAATCTAAATTAATTCAAACTTAAATTAATTCAATCTCAATTAATTAATTTCTAATTAAGTTAACTTTAATTAATTCTTAATCCAACCAAATATTAAATAAACCCGAACTAAACTAAAATCTTACCCAAACCGCAACAAATAATTTAATAAAATTAAATGTGTCAAAGTAGGTTGACATATTCGCCGGTTCACACGACATGTATCAAATTGGGTTTAGAAACGTAATTAAAAAGCTTTGGACTTGTTTGACTCATGCATAATTGACATGTCATGCATTTGTTAATTCTTTTAATTATATGACATGTCATTCATATTTAAATTTTATGCAAAATTTAGAATGGTTATAGGAAAAAGATTACTTGAAATTTGAACAACTTAGTATTGGGTGGAGGTGAGATGATAGTACGTTAGGGAAACCAGTTTGGCGGAACTAGCCGAAGCTACCGATCCAAGACCCAAACTAGTTAAACCAAAATCTTTCAAGAAGTAACTTGAAGATGAATTTTCTATAAAAGGCTTTGTCAAGGAAAGGGTTGATGATCCAATAAGGCTACGGCCAAAGAAGGCATAGTGTCTCGCCAAGACCTGGAAGTCAATTACTGAAAATCAAATTCACTTTACTATTGCTAAATTTGAATTTAACATAAGTTTCAATCAAATCTTAGATTTAATAATAAATTGAGAAAAATGATTTAAGCATCTCACAATACACCCATAAGACAACCATGTTTGCTGTATTGAGAAACCTAGAATGGGTGAGATGTTAAGGACTAAGAAATTGATGAGCATGTTTCAAAACTGTTTTCAAAATTATTAGAATATTTTTCTAAAAATATATTTTCAAAATAGAGCTTCAACATAATAATGTTTGTATGGAATTCATGTTTGTC
Organism: Boesenbergia rotunda; assembly: GCA_024364735.1. Classification (NCBI taxonomy): domain Eukaryota; kingdom Viridiplantae; phylum Streptophyta; class Magnoliopsida; order Zingiberales; family Zingiberaceae; genus Boesenbergia; species Boesenbergia rotunda. Next base: position 214,478 of record JAGFNQ010001328.1, on the reverse strand, counting down.
TGATTGAATATATATGATATGTTTTCAAAAATTACATCATTTTCAAAAATTATTTGACTCACGCAATTAGACACAAGCCTCTTAGGACAACACTAAAGTTTCTTAAGGCACTTATATAGAGTCAAACGATGTTGGGTACAGGGGGAGTGTTTTCACTCTTTTGAAAAATTAAAAAAAACTTTTCGAAAACTGCGCCTTAATTTCCATCACATATGTTTTCAAAAAAGGCTCATACTTTAAAATTTATCATCTTTCCAAATGGTGGTTTCAAAATCTATCTTCCTGAAAATTTGTGTTAATTTGATTTTGATAAACCCTAAAGACACAGAAGAAAGTCTACTTCATGATCTAAAAGGACTCCTAGGATGTGTCAGATTTAGGGGGAGTCTGAGTCAACCTTCTGACAAGTTTTAAATTATTTATTTTGAAAATTATTAGACTATTCTTTTGATCTGAATCAAACCTTAAGACTCAGAGGAAGAGTACTTGTGGTCAACAAGTTTTCCAGGACTGAGTCAAGTTTAGGGGGAGGTCAAATTAAAAGAATTATTTAATAACATGTTTTCTTGAACTATATTTTCAAATCCTGTTGAAAATATAAGTATTCTTTCAAAATACTATCAATTTTTTTAAAAAAAATATTATTATTTTCAAAAATTTGACACCCACTTTACTTTCTTGGATTCACGTTTTTTTAAATTAGTCATTGATTTACAAAGTTAAAATTTATTATTTTGACCGTACTCTATGACTATCTCTTGCCCTTGGAAGGGGATAAATTAGAACACTGAATCTAACCTCGATCATATAATATATGAGAATAATTTTTCAACATCTGGGGCTATGGTATAGTAGTATGATTAATTATTATTCTAGATATTCTTAGATATTCACAGTTCGATCCTCAATTATCCAAATGGGACGTGAATTCTAAGATACTGTGCTTCTAGACCGTCCACTGTGAACGCTTCCTAATTTACTTTTACGACCAATGAGAAATTTTTGTAGGATAGGATCGATCGTCCAAATTAGAAAAACTTGATTAATCATTTATTTTATAAAAATAATTTTTCAGATTTTATCACGTAAATTAGAAAAACTTGATTAATCATTGTTTTTATAAAAATAATTTTTCAGATTTTATCACGTGATAACTAACTCAGGTTTCGTCACTGTGGATTTTACTTAATAAGGCATGTGATTAACTCGTTTTAATTGAGTTTTTAAAGTTAATTTCCTTTGAATTCACGCAAAAGAAAAGGAACCGATATTTTACGATTTAGTCCCTCTAATGTAACTATTTTATTGATAGTCAACGAGACGAAAATAGATCAAAGAAAGAAGAGAGGGGAGGCTTTTCTTTCTCCACCCCCGTCACCGCCCTCCTCCGCCATTCTCGCTGCCGTCGAAATGGGCGGCAATCCCCCCCGAGACCGTACGTTGGACCTCCCCGACGACTGTCTCGCGATCGTATTCCACCTCCTCGGCGCGAGCGACCGCAAAAGCTGTTCCCTCGTCTGCCGCCGCTGGCTCGTGGTCGAGGCTCACAGCCGCCGCCGGCTTGCCCTCGATGCTCGCTCCTCCCTCATCGAAGCTCTTCCATCGCTTCTCGATCGCTTCGATTCCGTCTCCAGCCTCTCCCTTCGCTGCGACCGCCGATCCGACAGCATCGGCGATGACGCCCTCGAACTCATCGCCCGCAGCTGGCCTTCCCTTACTCGGATCAAGCTGCGAGCTTGTCGCCGCGTCACGGATCTCGGTATGGATGTCCTCGCCGACGGCTGCCCTTCCCTCCGCCGCCTCTCCTGCGCTTCCTGCTCCTTCGGAGCCGCCGGCCTCGACGCGATCCTCCAGGGCTGTCCCCGCCTCGAAGATCTTTCAATCAAGCGCTTGAGAGGCCTATCGAACCCTCCACACCAAGTTGTCCGCCTTGCAGTCGCCTCATCTGCCCTTCGCTCCGTCTGCCTCAAGGAACTCTACAACGGTCAGTGTTTTGACCCGCTTATCGCCGGCTCCCCCAACCTCAAAATCCTCAAAATCATCCGATGCACTGGCGTATGGGATTCCCTCCTCGAGATGATTGCCGTAAAGGTTCCACATATCGCTGAGATCCACCTCGAGAAGATCCAGGTCAGCGACCAGGGCCTTTTGGCCCTCTCCTCCTGCCTTGACCTGGAGGTTCTCCGCCTCGTCAAAACCCCTGAATGCACCGACGCCGGTGTCATCGCCATTGCCAACAAGTGCCGTCACCTACGCAAGATCCACATTGATGGCTGGAGGATGAATCGGATCGGCGATTACGGCCTTATGGCCATCGCCAAAGGCTGCCCAGATCTGCAGGAGCTCGTCCTGATTGGGGTCAATCCGACAGTGCAAAGCGTAGAGCTAATTGCGAGCAGCTGCCGTGGCCTTGAGCGCCTCGCACTATGTGGCTGTGAAACCATTGGCGACGCCGAGGTTGCTTGCATTGCCACCAAGTGCACGGCCATGAGGAAGCTTTGCATCAAAGGCTGCCCGGTGACAGACTGTGGGTTGGAGGCCCTTGCTGAGGGGTGCCCCAATTTGATAAAGATTAAACTGAAGAGGTGCAACGGGGTGACGCGGGAGGGCTTGGATTGGTTATTGGCAGCCCGGGGAGCACCGTTTGCTGTCATATTGGATGCAATTGAGTTGCAGGAACCGGATGCGAGCACAAGTGATAACGGGATGCCAGAAAGTGTGAATGAGGAAGCTTCTTCTCTCAGAGAACAAATCATGACATTGGATCTTCCTTCAAGCAGTAATGATAGATCTTCACTGATAAAGTCAAGAATGAGGAGCATCTTAGCATCTGCCGTCCGAAATTGGTCAAGTGCTGGTGATGATTCTCATCTTCATGAACCTGGAGTATAATTTGTTGTTTGCGGGCCTTCTCTGATGAAGTCAACAATGAGAAGCCTTTAACATCTGCTGCCCTGAAATGGCCATGTGCAAAGTATAATTTGTTGTTTATGCTGTTCTATGGTATGTATGCTGCTTTAACTACTTGCTGCTAATGTTTATATGTACATATTTCTGCTATAATGATTTATAAGCACATTCTGTTCAAAGTTATTACTGTAATGAGTTCTGTTCCCTCAATATGCTTTTGCCAAGAACTTATTCTTTCTGATGATTAGTGCTTCTGCAATAAAAAAGAGACTAGGATTTCATAATCTTGCATTTGTCATTAGACTAAATAAAATTGCAAACCAAAGTCTACCACTTAATTAATAAAACCCATTTGAGATTGTTATTAATGTTCCTTACATTTAGATTGTTATGCACTGACTTCCTTAGGATCATTCTTTCTGAGAATAAGGTGCAATGTGGCATTGATTCATTTCTTTAACACTGCTAATGGACGCATGACCAATGAAGTAACTTAAACTTATTTCAATGTTAGTTGCTGAGTGGGCATTAATATTTGTTGATAGAAATATGGTTGAGATCCACACTCAAGAATTTAGACACTCCTTGTATTGGTTGTCAAGGATTAATACTATTCTCAACTTTCTTCATCCTGGCTTGGGAATGGTATCGGTGCATGTTAGTCTCAAATAGTTGGGACTAACACTGTTAATTTATTTGATAATACTTTCCAGTTGAATCATGCTCATATTTTCTTTTTACTTATTCATGACTAGCTATATAAAAAAACTATTCCATATACTGTACAGATACATATTTCAGAACCATTCTGGAGAATATATCTGCAGTACTTGAACATCTACTGATGTAGTTCCTATTATTTATTTCTTTAGTTCCATTTTGTAGATATTTACCCTGTTCTAACGATAACTAGGGATCCTAAGTTGTGACAAATAAAGAAGAGAACATTGTTCAGATTCCCTATACATTTAGTGCTACCAGAAAGATAATTACTTTTATTTATTTTCTCTACAAGCAAGAGGATGGAAAGTGATAGAAAGATACACGTTTCATATATAATTTTGGGTGTCTTTCTTTCCATTCCCTCATATCTTCCTTCTAACTAAACGAACCCTAGTGTTAAGCTTTGGGGCCGTGAAGGATACCTTTAACACTGCTATAGGGAAGTGCAATATGGAAGAGAATTATGATCAAGCTTTTGTTAGCAACTCGTGCTGTCGAAGTCCTGGACTAAGGCATAAGCACTAAATTGAATCTTACTAGAATTGCATAGCTCTATGCAAACAAAATAGTACGAAGTTTAAACTATGAAATTTGGAAACCATACTTTACAGTAGTGATTCCTATGTTCCTGCACCTAAAAAAGTGTAATGATGCATTACTCATCTGTATATATAGCCAAAGAACATGACCAGGTATAGATAAAGGGAATTGGATGAACGAGCTCTGAGCCTCTTGTTCTCATCAAAATTGATTACTATAGATAACATTGAGGACCACCATACATGGTGATCGTTGGATATCATAAGCCACCAACCAGGAGCCTGTGCTCTGGGTGATGAACATGAACTCCTCTACTCTTGTCTGGCAAGTCTCTCCACATGAGCATGTGCATTGTCGGATTGTACATAGGGCTATATGAATAACGTTCATGAATAATATTTATTTACGAATTATGTTCATTAATGAAATTCTTATTAACATTCTAAATAAATAAAGAAAATTTTAAAATAAACAAATAAGTTTGAATTATCAAGCTTAATAACTAATCAAACAAGTAAAAATTTCAAACAATCAAATAAATTTGGATTAAGATCTCAATAACATTTAAATAAATCAAATGCAAACCAAGTTTGAATCAAGCTCAAGCTTATAAAAAAAAAACAAAGCCAAGTTTGAACAATTATTTCAATGACTTGATTCATTTTAGGTTTGGTTGGGCTTGATTTGACTCAGTTATCCTATCAAATAAACTTGAACACTCTAAAACTTAGTTCGGCTTGTCTTATTTACAACCCTAACTGCACAAGGCAACTTGGTCTCACCACTGTGCATCGTCTGAGGTGTTTTGTCAATTGTAGACTCCGAAAGGGCAAATGACTGCTTGCAAGAATGTCATATGGACAATTTTGAGCTAAATATGTGATTTGGAAGTTTGATTTAAAGTTGTCTGAATTTGCTTTAGAGGAAACTTTGAAGTTGTTTTTAATTCAACGTCGATTTTGTTTGAGGAAATTCGATGTTCGAAAGTTGTCTGATTACTTTGTCGAATTTGATTTCAGAAAAATGTATTATTCTGTTGTGTCATTTGATTAATGAGATTGGATAATGTTGAATCTCGGGTGTCTGACTCAGTCTCACGGAAATTTTTCATCAGCCATCAGGATAAATAGGGAAATGCTTACGGCGGACAGTCCAGAAGCCCAACATCTCAGAGTTCGCGTCCTATTTGGAGAAAAAAATTCTGTAAAATACGTCGTAATTGAGAATTGAACCGTGGATGTCTGAGATAACAATTAGATACTCTTCCGCGGTACCATTACCCCGAGAGTCATTTGATACTTAAAATAGATAGGGTTGAAAGTAGAGGTTGCACATTCATTAGGTTTAATGTTTCAGTAACTCACAATTAAGAAAATTTTAACCAAAACTACTACACGTAATAGTATTTTGTGATGAAAAAATAGGATTTTGTGATGAAAAAATAGGATGAAATGTAGTTTTTTTTTGTCAACATAGAATACTCATTTATAATAAAAAAAATACGGTTTTTTTCTTTTTTTTTCTTTTTCTTCATGAACGACTAAACATATAAAAAAACAGACAATAAATATCAAGTCACTGTATCTCATTAATCTCACTAGTAGTTAGTTGCGTTATGAATCTATCACTCAGTGTAGCTTAACAACTCCACCAGTTGATTTTCCTTTCTTTTATTGATTGTTTTTTTATGCGATTACACCAACACCGTCGCATTTACACAAATTTAATGTTCAACCTAATCGATATTTAATTCTTTACCAATATCCAGCCATTTTACTTTATTGTCTGAATTATTTATTTAATTATTAAACCGTTGGAGTCAGAGTATTATAGAATTTAGCCCCATGTCTTTTTTTCTTCATTTTTTTCTTTAAAAAAACAATAGTTGCTGGCCACCTATTTTATTTTTATTTCAGATTTATGTATTAAATTAATAACTATTCTTTCTATGATTATGATTAGTGATAAATATTAGTATGAGTGAAAATTTATTAGTCTATGTAACGGCGAGCCAGAATTATAATCCATCCAGATTGATTGATTACGAAATTTAATTTGGAGATTTAGGATTGATTGATAGACGATAGAAATTGCATATAAAAAAAGGAATTGGGAATTTGATTTGGCAATTTAAGATGTTAGGCTAAACAATTGCACTCATAAAAAAATTAAAATGACCCCAAGACAAGCACATATAAGCTAATATCTTACTCTGCCCTTTAGTCTTTAGTCTCCTGCAACCATCTCACGCTATATGGAGACATGTTAAATAGGTGCATAGGTGGCAAGTACATGGTAGAACCTTTACATATGGTAAAATTCTATGATAGATTCTCACTCTTATCCGACCTAAATAGAATATCATACATTTATTATATATGCCAATTGCCAAGTGCATGACATAACCTCTACAGTTGGTAAAAAGTCTAGGATGTACATTTATTCTTGTCCGATCTAGATAAAATATGAGAAAATTATCAAAAAAACTTTGCATGTAAATTCAACTTCCTCTTCAGTCCCTATATCAAAAATAATATTTTCATTCCTTACATACAAAGTTTTATGTACTTCAACTACAGATTTATTGAATTATCTTCAATATTTTTAGGTACAAAAATCTAAAATAAAGTATAATTCTTCGTAAATTCAGCATCATTTAATTAAAATCTAGTATATTTTCTATCAAATTAAGTATTGTCTAATTAATTCTTCGTAAGCTAATCAATTGGTATGAACTACTAATCAATTGGTCAAACGGAAAAAGAATTGTGCTCAATTTTATGAAACATATATTAAATTCTAATTCAAAATATACTAAATTTAGAAAGAATTATATTTATTTTTGAATTTTTTATACCTATAAAAAATAAGAGTTATGTTTTTTCGCAACAAATACAACTGATCAATTCATAATTGATCGAAGCTCTCCAATCGATTGTTTCAATCGATTAAAGTAGTTCCAATCAATTGTGGCAGCTTTGATCAATTTTCGATCAACTACATTAGAAAAAAGTGTGGTACTTAATTTCATAGAAAATATACTAGATTTTAATTATATGATACTGAATTTAGGAGAAATTATACCTCATTTTGGACTTTTTATAACTAAAAATAATGAGGCAACTAGGTAAATTAATGTATATTAGGGAGCTGAAGTAAATAAAACTTTAAATGCAAGTAGTGAAAATGAATTTTTTTATGACATAGAAACTGAAAATAAAATTTAAAATATAATTTAAAATTTAAAAATAATTTACAAATAAAATATCATACAACTATTATCTATGTCTAACGTTAATAACTCGATCTTGAAACTCTAGATCGTGCATTGTATAGTAGCAACCCATGAGTTGTCGGGTCATTAACCAAATAAAATTTATACCACTAATTTCAGATATGTTGATTTATTTTGTCTTTTACAAAATAAAATTAAAAAAAAAATCAGGGATGGGATGAAATTCTTTGCTAAATGGATATAAATGTGCGTGCAACGCATGCGATTAAATATTAAAAAGACATTTCTTCTTTGATTATTAAAAAGTGTGATATATATATATATATACACACACACACTAGTATAATACCCGTGCTAGAATCTTACATAATTCAAATAACATATTTAGAGATAATATATATATGTCAATTTTTAATATTAAAAGAAAAATTAAAATAAAAAATAATTTTATTTCATCATAGATTCATGTCAATATAAGATATAATATTATTTTTTATAGTATAAGATATTAATGGTGATCATAAGTTTTATATGGGTGGTGGATGTCGATGCGATCTAAAGTTTACTTTGCTTTAATAGGGATGTGCCAGGCTTTTGCTATAGTACAACACAACACATGAAAACCCTAGTTGCAAGCTACTATGATGGGTCATCCCCATATAAAAATTAATTTAATATCAACGTGGACCAATAACCTAGATATCAGATATTAAAGATATAATATTATTTTTTATAATATATGATATTAATGGTGATCATAAGTTTTATAAGGGTGGTGGATGTGGATGCGATCTAAAGTTTACTTTGCTTTGATAGGGGTGTGTCAAGCCTGTGCTATAGTACAACACACAAGCGACACATGAAAATCCTAGTAGCAAGCTACTGTGATGGGTCATCCCCATATAAAAATTAATTTAATATCAAAATAGACCAATGACCCACATATCAGATATTAAACTGATAAGAACATATACTACACTTGATCTTAGCCAAAAGGCCGAGAAATGTATGAGTTGTTTTACCGTTTTTTGTCCATTTTTATAATTGCTTTGTGTGTAATTCGCCTTGGTAACTTCAGATGTGGGACTATCATTTTTCTTGCAACAAAATTACTTTGTGAATTATCTTTTCTGAATTTGATAAATTATTTTTTAAAATTTTAATTTTGGATTAAGATCTGAATTTTTCGTTTTAGGATTTGTAATTATATATTTTCTTTTGAAGTTGTATTTTTAATTATACATTTTTTATTTAGAAAATTTATATTCAGTTTAGGCGAGAATCCTAAGCTCACTGTGAATGTCACGTCTGCATGCAAAACTATGTTTTATAGATATTAATAAAAATTAAAATAAAAAAAAATTATTTCATCATAGATTCATGTCAATATAAGATATAATATTATTTTATATAATATTATTTTTTATAATATAAGATATTAATGGTGATCATAAATTTTATATGGGTAGTGGATGTCGATACAATCTAAAGTTTATTTTGCTTTAATAGGGATGTGACATGCATGTGCTATAGTGCAACACACAGGCGACACATGAAAACCCTAGTTGCAAGCTACTGTCATGCATGTGCTATAGTGCAACACACAGGCGACACATGAAAACCCTAGTTGCAAGCTACTGTGATGGGGCATCCCCATATAAAAATTAATTTAATATCAAAGTAGACCAATAACCCACATATCAAATATTAAAGATATAATATTATTTTTTATAATATATGATATTAATGGTGATCATAAGTTTTATAAGGGTGGTGGATGTGGATGCGATCTAAAGTTTACTTTGCTTTGATAAGGGTGTATCAGGCATGTGCTATAGTACAACACACAGGCGACACATGAAAATCCTAGTAGCAAGCTACTGTGATGGGTCATCCCCCATATAAAAATTAATTTAATATCAAAATAGACCAATGACCTACATATCAGATATTAAACTGATAAGAACAGATACTACACTTGATCTTTGCCAAAAGGCCGAGAAAGGTATGAGTTGTTTTACCGTTCTTTGTCTATTTTTATAATTGCTCTGTGTGTAATTCGCTTTGGTAACTTCAGATGTGGGTCTATCATTTTTCTTACAATAAAATTATTTCTTGAATTATCTTTTTTGAATTTGATAAATTATTTTTTAAAATTTTAATTTTGGATTAAGATCTGAATTTTTCTTTTTTAGGATTTATAATTATATTTTTTCTAAATTTATATTTGGTTTAGGCGGGAATCCTAAGCTCCCTGTAAATGTCACGTCTGCATGCAAAACTGTATTTTATAGATATTAATAAAAATTAAAATAAAAAATAATTTTATTTCATCATAGATTCATGTCAATATAAGATATAATATTATTTTTTATAATATAAGATATTAATGGTGATCATAAGTTTTATATGGGTGGTGGATGTCGATGCAATCTAAAATTTACTTTGCTTTAATAGGGATGTGCTAGGTCTGTGCTATAGTGCAACTCACAGGCGACACATTAAAATCCTAGTAGCGCTACTGTGATGGGTCATCCCCCATATAAAAATTAATTTAATATCAAAGTAGACCAATGACCCATATATCAGATATTAAACTGATAAGAACAGATACTACACTTGATCTTAGCCAAAAGGCCGAGAAAGGTATGAGTTGTTTTACCGTTATTTGTCCATTTTTATAATTGCTCTGTGTGTAATTCGCCTTATTATCTTCTGATGTGGGACTATTATTTTTCTTACAACAAAATTATTTCTTGAATTATCTTTTTTGAATTTGATAAATTATTTTTTAAATTTTAATTTTGGATTAAAATCTGAATTTTTATTTTTAGGATTTGTAATTATATATTTTCTTTTGAATTTGTATTTTTAATTATAAATTTTTTATTTAGAAAATTTATATTCGGCGGGAATCCTAATCTCCCTGTGAATGTCACGTCTACAAGCAAAACTGTGTTTTATATATATATATATATATATATATATATATATATATATATATATATATATATATATATATATATATATATATACGGTTTTGCTCTCCTGTTGACTGTGATGTGCAGACCACACACCCAGACCGATCAGGTCCTTGCCTGATCGGTCTGGCGCCCCGGTCACGCACGCGGTCCACACGATACGGTCCGCAGGAGAGAAGAACTATATATATATATATATATATATATATGAAACCAATAACTAAGCTAATATCATTCTAATCAATATTAAAATAATTTTAACCAAAATTATTATAACAATATTAAGAGAGTATTTGGGAGTGCTTTTACTTTTTGATAAATGATTCTTATAGAGATTATCTTGAAGTTAGTTAGAAGCTAAATTATGAAATATTTGAAAATAAAAGTAAAAAATTAATACAAGGTAAAGTTTGAGTATTTGATTAATAATTATTTCTAAGCTTAATTTTTAGTTAAATAATAACAATATACTTAAACTATATAAATTAATTTTTTTAATTATCTAAATATAATTTTAATACTGTTTTATATATTTATTATTATATTTAAAATATTATATCAAAATTATTTTTTATAATATATATGTTTAAAAATATATAAAAATAATAAAAATAAAAATATTAAAAAATGACAAAATTTATACAAATAAATAAAAATATGTATAAAATTTTTTGAAAAATATAAATTAAATAAAAATATAAAATTTTATTTAAAAGTGTGATAATAATTTTGTAAAATAATAAATTTGTTAAGGCTATAAATGTCAACTTTTAATTTGGAACATAAGCAAGAAAATAGAAGTAGAAAAAAGTATCAAATTTTTATTTTCAAATTTTAAATAAAAGTTATAGAAGTTGAAGTAAAATTTGACATTCAAAAATAATCAAAAATATTTCTGTGAGTTCCACCAAACGCCATCTAAAACAGTTATAATATATAAGCGTTAATCAAAATTATTCTACGACAATATTAGACCGGTATTTATTTAAATTATTTAGAGAAATTATGAATTATGATGAAACTGCTCGAAGTATGTATAATAATTTTTATCCAATATTAAAATAATGTTTACTAAAATTATTTTCAAGTAAAATTTTTATAATAATATTGAACTAGTCAAATAAAAAATTAATTTAAGAAGAAAATTTAGTAGAGAAGAATGAGAAGGCGTTTGGTTTGCTTCATTTTTTATTTTTCTTTTTTTAGAACATTATATTTTTTCGTTTTCTAGAAAATGACATTATTTTATTCTTTAATTTTTCAGAAAATGTTATATTTTTTTCTAGAAAACAAAGTTAGAAAATACAAATTAAACATATTTTTCAGAAAATCATATTTTTTACAAGAAAATGAAAATAAAAAATAAATTAAAAAATACAGACAAATACAGCCTAAGTTAAATTTCGAATTAAAATACTTAAAATTTTAAATTGAATCGTTGGATCCAATAAAGCGGCACTTTGAGATCAAAACCATCACCGACTTTTATGGTTGAGTCATTGATGCGACAACTAAGAAAAGGATGAAAGCACGCCCATGCACCAAACTCGCTTCCCTTCAGACCTAAGTTTTTAACTTCCATATTTTACGATACTTATTTTTGGTATTTTATAATAATATTTTTGAATATCATAAATTCAGATTTACAAACATTTAGGTTTGCATTCATTAAATTCAACCCTGTAAAAAAGAATAATAAATAATATACTACAGTCAAGATTTTATATAGTTTGGTTGAAGCATGAGGAAGCCAGGAACCTTGACAATGACTGCGAATGAAAGCTTCCATTTCGGCGCCATCACTTTCTTCTTCTCTCCTCTCGCCAAATGTAATGAATGATTCTGATGCGTCTGCTTCTTCCTCCTCGATTAATTACTCCACCACCAACCTCCATAAAATCCAGCCTTGTTTACCGAAACAGCAAATGGTTGGAGTAGAAGAGGATTAGTTTGAAGAGATAAGGGCGAAAATATGAAGTCGTCTTTGCTCCATAACCAGCCAAATCGCCGCGGGAGTTACCGCCATCAGGTTTCAGGCCTTCGAGGTGGCCGCGGCGGCAGCGGCGCAGGCTCAGCTTCCCCGTCCGAGCGCGTCCTCCGTTCCCCTTACGCCTTGTTCTGGATCGTCCTCCATGCCTTGTGCTGCGTCATCAGTCTCTTCCTCGGATTCCACTTCTCTCGTCTCGTCTTCGTCGTCTTCTTTTCTCCCTCCGTTTACAACACATCCGCCCCCGTCGTCCACAACACTACTACGACCCAGACGCCCGCTCCCTCGCTTACCTCGCCTCCGCCTCCTCTGCCGGCAGAGGCGTCGCATAACGAGACGAAGAGCCGCGTCGCGGTGGGGCGGCACGGGATCCGCATGCGGCCGCGGGCGCACCCGGACGCGGAGGAGACCATGCGGGCGCACTGGATCATCGAGCGCGTGCAGCGGGAACAGCGGCTGCGGGAAGGCGTGCGGAGTCCCCAGCCGCTCATCGTCGTCACGCCCACCTACGTCCGTACCTGTCAAACGCTCCACCTCACCGGCCTCCTCCACTCTCTCCTCCTCGTTCCCTTCCCCCTCACCTGGATCGTCGTCGAGGCTGCCCCCGCCGGTCGCCGATCCAATGACACCGCGGCCTTCCTAGCCCGCTCCGGCCTCCACTACCTCCACGTTCACTTCCCCGACCCCATGCCGGAAGACTCACGCTACCGGCGGATCACCGAATCCCGAATGCGGCTCCACTCCCTCAGGTGAAATAATTCTAATCAAAATTGGATTTTGATCCGGAATGAATAACAAAATTGGATCTTTATCGCGCTTTTTGTGAAACAGAATGGTGAGAGACAGGGGAATGGACGGGGTCGTGGTGTTCGCTGACGACAGCAATGTGCACAGCTTGGAGCTGTTCGACGAGGCGCAGAGAGTGAAATGGATGGGCGCCATCTCCATGGGAATCCTCACGCTCGGCACCGGGCTATCAGGCACGACGGGCGAGGATCACCACTCCCCTGTGCCAATTAACGGCCCGGCTTGCAACTCCTCCGGCCATTTGGTCGGATGGCACATCTACAACCCCCTCCCCAACACCGGTGCCACCTTCATCGGCGCCGGCAAGACCGTGCTGCCGGCGAAGATGGAGTGGGCGGGGTTCGTGCTGAACTCGAAACTGCTGCGGAGAGGGGCGGAGGGGAAGCCTGCATGGGTGAGAAACCTCGACGACGTAGGCAAGAAGGGAGAGGACATCGACAGCCCGCTGTGTCTCTTGGAAGATGCCTCGTTCATAGAGCCGCTGGGAAATTGCGGAAAGAAGGTCCTCCTGTGGTGGCTCCGCTCCGAGGCCCGCCATGACAGCCACTTCCCAACAGGGTTCGTGCCATGTGCTCTCCTTGTTTAGATCGCAGAAACTCAACTGTTACATTTGCATCTTTTAAATTTCAGATGGACAATAGAGCCTGTTCTGGAAACAACAGTTAGCGACCAAGACTCAAGCAACGATATGTCGACATGGACCAGACACGTCTCTCAAGATCCAAACTGGTAAAAAATAATAATAATAATAATAATAACAACAACAAAAGGCACCATGGCTGCTTTCTACTTCATGTGTTCCTTGAAGCAGCAAGCTGCGCAGCCAACTGAAAGTAATCTGGCATGTTGGGATGCACTCGATCACCATTAGGATTCAATAGCTCAGGCAGCAGCATTGAAGTAGACCGAGCAGGCGTCTTAATTTCAGCTATGCTTACTGATTCCGATGAAAGGGAGACAACACGATCATAGAATTTCCCATTTTTGGCTGCTGAAACAACATGAATGTCGTTGGACTCTGCTTCTATTTGCTCTTTTCGTGCAATGCTTGCAGGATTTGAAGGATATCTTTCTATGGATGAAACCTTTTCTTTGGTTCCAACCTGAACTGGTTTTCTTCCAGGCTGAACTAGCGAGGCGGCCTCATTGTTTCTAGTATTAGGAGTAGCTGCTTTCCTCAGCTTCGCCTGCAGGAATAGTTAAGGTTAATTTCTTAAATGCAAACTCTTCATTTATATATAACTCAAAAGAAAATATCAACAGTAGAGTTTCTGAATATTAATTTACACTTGAGAGGTGCTCAAGCCTCTTAGAATCCCATCTCACGGAGGACTCTTCGGCAATACTTTGCATCAGCTGCAACTTCTTCTCCTTTGAAAATGACTTCGCCTGAATTTTATCAACAAACTGGACACAAAATTAATGAATATTAGAGAGAGAGAGAGAAAGAACGAAAGAAAGAAATTGATATGTTTTTCGTAAGAGAATATGGCGAAGAACTAACACCTCAGCATTTACATTTATAGATGAGTCCATTGAACTCCCATATCTATATGTGAACACACGCCTAAGATCACGCAACTCAGGTAAATCAGAAAATCTCGCAGCAGCAAATATTAGAGTTGCTATAGCTTCCATGGCTTCTCGAGGGCATTCCCTAGAAGAAGAAACATGAAAATTGCAGATAGTAATCTAAATCGAAAGTCTACTTCAACTTCCGTGTTAGTAACTAAACTGGACAATGAACTTTCTTGTTCAAAGGAGAGCAAAATTACTAAGAAAAGGAATATGAGCTCATCTAGTAGATGGAGCAAACTTTATTAGTTATTGCAACTCCTTTGGAGTTATGCAGCTAAAAGTATGAGAGGTCTAATACCTCTGCTTCTTCAGGTCTGGAAGATTGTTCAAGACGTATTCACAGTGCTGATCGATTATGTCATAGCATGATGTGTGGTTTATCTCTACCATGAGAGCATCAATCTGTGTCAAGAAGCAAAAGAAGAAACAATATCAACGATGTTTTTCAAAACCTGCAAAAGGGTTAGAAAATGTAATGCAGTAATGTAATGCAGTGTAACTCGGTACAAATTGATGATTGGAACAATATCGGGTCTATGGGGAAATGTTAAGCACAAATCTTCCATAGTGAAAATGCCGACAAACTACTCCTTTAACAGGAACTACAGGAACGGGAGAACCCTAGCGTTTGCGGGGAAAAGAAAAGAAAAGAAAAAGGTCATTTTTGACCATTTCTGGAAGGCGAAAAGCAAAGCTCACTCTTCCGTATGCGTTGGCTTCGTGGCCGGCGGCGATGAGGTCAGCGACGTCCTTCTTGAGCCACCACACCGTGGCCTGCTTCTTACTGCGGATCGGCCCAACCCTCGTCCTTATGTTCTTCGCCGAGTGCTTGCTGCAGCCCGATCCATCCATCGTCAATGTCTGCCATCATACCAAAAACACAAATTTTTACCATTCTTTGACGAATTTTCCGCCTTGAAGTCCACACCACATCGTTCTTCTTCACCTCGCCCTCCAATGCCTCCCTCCCTCTGCCAGTCTGCCTTTCACGGCTACTGCTGTGAAAAGCGCAAGAACAGATAGAAAGAGGGAAGAAGATAACAACGAGAAGAAAGGAGGCTACTGGTGCACCCACAAACACGCAATGGTAGTAATGGCGGTGGCGGTGAGCCGTGGAGAAAGCAGTGAAGAACACCAGCAAGCTGGAACTTTTCGAGATATATATTTTGTTATTTGGCAACTTGAGTAAGTCTAGTTGAATCAACTAAGTCAACTGTGATAATTTATTAAATTTATATTTAAATTCAGGAGCGGTATTTAAAATCGTGGGAGAGGGAATTTATTACATCTATTTATGTGGTTGGATTCGCAATGATCGAAACCAAAGTGAAATCGACTCTATCAAATGATTTAATATCATTTATTTAGATATAAAATATAAATAAATAAATCATAAAAAAATATTTTATCTTAATATAATAATTTTATATAAAAAATTAAATAGTCAATGAGATATTTCAGAATTTTAAAAATCAATTTTAAGATTTTATTTAAATAAATATTTATATAAATACCAACAGAGAATGTTTATGGCTGAGCTTATGTCGTCTTTAAATTTTTAAATTTATAAATAGGGATGGTAATTTTTTTCGAATTCGAAAGAGAATCAGATATCCAACTCGAATGGAGGAGGATAGAGAAATACTATCGATATCCAATATCCGATATCCGATCCGAACACCCTATTATATATATATATATATATATATATGTATGTATGTATAAGATTTTTTCCTCCCAAACTCGTTAATTATTGGTGTTGATATTAAGAATAAGTTATATATATATATATATATATATATATATATATATATAAAATTATAGATATATATATTTTTTAAATATGATATTAATTTAATATACTTTGTTAAATAATATATTTGGATGGGAAAATAAAAAATTATTAGTATATAAAATATTGATTATTCAATGAATATGAGTATTCTGCAAGTATGTTTGATAAATTTCTTTTACAAACAACTTATAAGCTATAAAAATAAATTGTTTCACGGTTTATAACTTATTTTTTAAAAAGCACGCGAGATCCTATTTTTTAACCTTATTTTAATAATTTTTTCTCAAAATGTATTTAAAGATTTTTATTAATCTCATCTTATTTTCTTTATTTTTTAGAAAATTATATTTTCTACCTAAAATAAAAATGAAAAACAAATCTACTAAACGTACCTTAATTTTTTCTATGTCGATTTTTTTTTCAACACACTCTATCATATTCTTTTTCCAACACACAAAGTCTCTGATACTCTATTCCATTTCTTCACTCCCTGATACATAAATTCTCCGACTTAATTTGCCAAATATATTATTTCAGTAATTTTTAATTAAAATATTTAATTGAAATATTAATAATATCATTAATTTTTTAAAATTTTCTAAAATAAAATAACAAATAGTTTTATTTTTTATATAAATTTAACATTTATTATTAAATTGTAAATTATATATATATATATATAACCTTAATAGTATTATATTAATTTCAATAAATTTATTAATAAAAAATCTTTAATATTAAATTTAAATTGTTTAAAATAAATGCATCCAAATATTTTATAACTCATTTTTAAAAGAATAATGATTGGGAGAGTGAAAATCATAGTGAATGACGTGACATTTTGCATGCACGATTTCTGACGGGTTCACTGTGCCCCCGAGGGTATAATTTGATTCTGGGCGACGGTCGAAGGCCGCCGATGGTGTCCAAGCGATAATCGCATATGTGCATGTTGTTAGGACCAAAAGGAATTAGGATATCTCCATAATGACATGATATTGTCCACTTTAGACTTAAGCTCTCATGGTTTTGCTCTTGGGCTCTCCCCAAAAGGCCTCATGCCAATGAAGATATCATATTCTTTATAAACCAATGATCTTCCCATGTGTTTATCAATGTGGGATTAAGTTTGCACTTACAATCTCTAACAAAGTGCCACGACATGTCACGTCATGTCACATCATTTATTATAATTTTCACTCCTCCATTTTCACTCTCTCTATTATTATTCTTTTGAAAATATGCTCATACAGTTTATAAGCTTCAAAAACACCGATAAGATATACATTTATAAATTATTTTCAATAAGTTTTAAGTTAAACCCTCTCTGAGTCCATACAACTGTTGGATGCACGATAATGATCGTATCCAGAGTAGTCCGCCTAAATCATGGGAGGTTTTCTGACATCTATAGAGTTAATCAACTAACCAACGGCGGCGTTTCTGCAAATCTAAAATTAATTAAATTCATTTCTGCCGGTGGCATGTATCAATTTTTTGGAAATTTAAAATAGTAAATCTTATTGGGATCCGTTAGAATGAATTTTTATAAATAAAAAAAATTTAATTTAATATAAAATTAAATAAGAAAAAAATATAGTTTAATATGAGAATAAAAAAAGTAGCAATATAATTGAATTTAGGCACCTTTAATCATCCTAATTTTTTATAAAAAAATTCATAATGAATTTTTATAAGTTAAAAAATTAATTTAATATGACAATAAATAGGAAAGAATATAATTTAATATGAAATAAATAAGAAAGAATTTCATTTAAAATGAAAATAAATAGGAAATAATATAATTTATTTTAAACATAATAATTTTAAAATTAAAAAAAAACCTAAAACCCTTAAAAAAATAATTTTGAACGGCTAGATTCTAGCCATCTAACACTATCCAATTTAAAATATCATTCATTTTGTTAAATTGATTCTGAACGGGTTTGATGAATGTTGAATTCAGACCGAAGGAAATTTTAGATGTATATTTTAATTGTGGATCGCTCGTTGTGCACATAGATGATTAAGGCGTTTGGATTTTTTTAATAAATAATTTCTTATATTTTAATAAATAATTTTTTATTCTTATAATATGCTTCATTAATATTTAAAAAATTTTATTTTAAATATTATAACGCAATAGGAAAAATTAGACTCTAGAGAGAAAATCTTATTTATTTAAATTTACTATAACTCAACCCCTAAATTCTAAATTCTTAATCGCTAAATAGATATAATATACCCTGTGAGTATCTTAAACTTTTTATCTTAAATATTATAACTCAAGAGGGAAGTTTAAACCCTAGAGAGAAAATTTTAATGACTTAAATTCACTATAACTCAACCCCTAAATCTAAAAATCTTAAACCCTAAATACATATACTAGACCAAAAACAATAAAAACAAAAAAAAAATTATCGTGCATGGATTCAAATCCAAACACTTGGATTCAAATCCAGATGCCCCGAGTCTGCACAGGTGCGCAACATTTGGTTCGCAACATAGCATTGTTGTGCATGTGTGTGTGTGCCTATATATATATATATATACACTATGTTGCGGACTTGTCCGAACCTTGAACACACACACTATGTTGCAGACTTGTCCGAACCTTGCTCGGTGCATCTAGCGTGAATCGAGGTGCCTAGATTCATTCCAGATAGGGTGCTTGAATCCAGTCGCCCCAATTAAGTTTTTTTAAAAAAATTCCAAGTGTCTCGAATAATTTTTTTAAAATTAATATTTTCTTAAATTTTAAATCCAAAATATATATAATATATCATGTAAATATCTAAAATATTTTATCTTGAATACTATAACTCAAGAAAGAAGCTTGAACCTTAGAAAAAAATCTTATTAACCCAACCCTAAAATTTTAAAATCTTAAATCTTAAATACATATAATATACTCCGTGAGTATCTGAACATTATAACCTAAGAGGAAAACTTGAATTCTAGAGAAAAAATCTTATTGATTTAAACTCACTAAACTCAACCCCTAAACTCTAAAATCTTAAATCTTAAAAATATACAATATGTCCAAAAAAAATAAAAAAAGTTACTGAGCGCTTGGAATGAATCAAGCGTTTGTATTCATTATAGGCTCCCCGACCAGTGTCGCATCCGAACGAAATGGTTTATATATATATATATATATATATATATATATATATATATATATATATATATATATATATATATATCCTACCCGATGTTCCATGAGCGATTGTGAGCAACACATTCAAGTGGCGCTGCCAGCTCGATTTTTTATATTATAAACCCTTTCATTCTCTCTCCCCCTTCACTCTTTTAGTATTAAAATATTTCTATTATTCTCTCTCCTCTTCCCCTTCCATTATAAAAACCCTCACTCTCTCTTTACTTTTCCCCTACCATTATAAAAACCCTCACTCTCTCTTTACTTTCCCAAATTCTAAATTTCTCTCGCTCTTGGGGCCTTCTCCTTTGTCGCCATCTTCCGTTATTGTCGCTCCATTCTTCTCAAGATGCAAACAAAATTACCTCAAGGCTCTTCTCACCGGCCAACGAAGATCCCCAAACTCAAACAAAACCCGACGCTGCCTCCCCCACCCTTTTTATTCTACCTTACGATTTTTTTAATTAGGGTTTTCAACTACAATGTCAGCTATTACAGTACTATAGTTATATACATTATAGCAACTACCTCAAAGTTGTTGTTGTAACCTTGTTGTTGCTATAATCTTAAAACTATTAAAACCTTAAAACTGCTATAACGAGAAAATTATTGTAATTTTTTTGATTATCTTATTTGCAAGAGACTTGACAAATGTCGACATTGCAAAATTTTATAAGATGCTACAACATAGATGTCCTACTACATAGAACCGAGACATTTTATACAGCTATTTAAGCAGAATCAACTACAATACTATTTATAGTTGGTCAATAGTAGATTTGTAAAAATATTTACTCTGCTGGTACAATGTGAAAGCAAATTAGCTCTACTTAACCACGTTGTAGTAGCTACTTCAAACTAGCTGCTACAACGTGGTAGCAGATTTTGTACAAGTACTTGCTGCACGTTGTTGCAGCTACTGGACAATAGCTGTTACAACGTCAAACATGTGTACAAGTACTTGCTACACGTTGTAGGAGCTACATTACAAGAATTACTACATCGTCAAATATGTATTGTAGCAATTATTGGTTAATAGTTGATACAAGCTCAAACTAGCTTTATTTGCCAGTAGAACTGCTACATGTTGTAGTAGCTACTTTATAGTACCTGTTATACAAGCTTCGCAATCTGGCGGCAAAAATAAAGGTGATGTTGTTTCTCTCAAACCTCCATACTCGATTGTAAGCCCTCCATATCCCGTATATGGATTTTTCTATAAAATAATTTTTATAGTAAGCGCTGCATTCTTTTATTAGAAATATTAATTTTTTGTGTTATAATTTGCAGAAAACTTCGCAAATAGTTCATTCGATGGTAAATCATTTTATTTTAAGTTGTAATTCACTCTAACACAAAGAAATTATTTATACGTGATTCTAAATGATATTTTTAATATTGGTGAAAATATATGTTGTCTTTATAAATATCGACAGGTTGGGAATTAAGACACCCTGATAGAAGAATCTATACAAGTTGATAGCTTTAAGGCTTTATGGCTTTACACCAGAACTACAAAACTAAAGAGGTGGTAAAATGAGCTTTTGAAGCATATTATGATAAAAAAACGAGCACCTACCTCTTTTACATCAAGAGGGAAAAAAGGTTGTGTACAGTATGAAGTTCAAACTCCCAGAGAAAATAATCAAAAGTAGAAAGTTTTAGCATTTAGCATTAATAAATTGTAACATATTCAGGAATAAACAAAATTATTCTCTATAAATAATCAAAAGTAGCAAGCAAGTTTAGAGCCATTTTCTGGTATCGCCGGCGGTTGGCGAAGTAATGTAGGAAGGCGGTTTTAAACTCCAGAGAGGAGTTTATCGAATTTTGAGGTAGTCTCTAAAACCATCTCCGGGCGGCTCCTAATAATGTGTTCAGGAACACCCGACACTTCACACCATCTGTGTATTGGTGTAATAGGGTCGCGTTCTCGAATTTGCAGATATAGTCTTTCGGATCCATTTTCCCATCATAATTAGCAATTCTTGGACCATGAAACTGCTTAGGCATGGGATCCGTTATGATGTCCGAAGCAAAAGGCGTAGATGGAGATTTCAGGAGAACTTTGGCGGCCTCGATCTTTCCCTGTCCATCCTCCTGTCGTAGAACGCTAGAGAAGGTTGAATGCGCCCTCTCCATTTCTCCTATGGAATCTCGCCTATGCCCCGGAGCTATCATTACCGGCCCCCAGTGGTGAGACGAATCGTCGATTCCGATTGTGTGAAGCCGACACCCTTGGGATCTCGGCCTGCATCAGGGTAGCTCGTTGAGAGGCGGCCTGTTCAATATGATGTTGCTCTAGTGCTCCTCTGACAGCGTTGGCGACTAAATGATCCAACTCCTCCCGCGTCAAAAATGATGGGTTATCCCTCTTGATCTGCCATCGCAGTGTTCCTTCTGGTGCTAAGATCTTCCCACAGACGGCGCCAAACTTGTTCCAGAAGTGAACGATGGGGATGACGAATCACCAAAGCGCAGCCCACGGTAATGATGACGGAGAGAAGATGTCGACACCTGCAAAATTAACACGAGTGTAAAGGGGATGTATCGGAAGAAGTTCCGTGGAGCCCTCTCCGACGCTCAAGTCAGAACTCCTTCTTTTTTGGAAGGAAAGCGAGGAATCAAAGTACTTTATTCTGGAATGCTTACCCCCTTTTACCTGGGTGTCGGGGTGTCTTATATACTTGACGCCTTCCTCCTACATATCCCCACCTCCTCCTCCACGTTTCCTAGTCATCGGTTACTTGCCAGCTGCCTTCCTCTGGTAACGACCATCATGACTATTGAGACCCTAATTACCATGCGTTGCAAACAATAATTACCTAATGACTTTCTTGTTCTGGACGGAGGAGAGGGTACTTGAAGCTTGGTTCTCTTATCCCCACCCTGATCTTTGGACTCCACTCTCTCGAGTCAGTCTCGGAGTCTTATCTCTCAAGCTGATCTCAGGAGCCTTCTTCCATTCTCCCGAGAGAGCCCGATTCCCGATCTGACCTCGGGGGCCTTCTTTCGTCATCCCGAGATAGTTTCTGGAGCCCAATTCTTGGTTTGACCTTGAGGCACTAAGGTGGTGCTGGTTTGTATAAACTACGTGGTGCTAGTTTATACAAACTAGCACCACGTACGTTGGTGCTGGTTTGTAGAAATCAAGCTTTGTAAAATCACAATCTTTGATCGTAGAATCGTATGATCCTACGATCTAGAAACACAAATCAATCCTAGATCATACAGAATTAATTTTTGTAGTAGGATCGGAGCATGATCGGTAGGATCGGACAAGATCGTGCATGATTGGATAGGATCGGAGCATAATCAGAGCATGATCGGTGGAAGCTTTGAGAGGTCCTAACTTTTGACTCGGATTAAACTACGAGACCTATAATATATCAAATCGAAACTCGCTAAAAGACCTATAATTAGTTTCAAAGTTGAAATTCAAAAAAATATCGTTTAAAGTCTTTTCAGAGACCTTGAAGATTTTGTCTTTTTTTAGTATCTTTTTTGGTCTTTTGGAAAATTGGGGTTAGGGTTTTAAGATTATTTAAACATATGTTTAATTATTTTTGAGTTAGATTTTTATCAATAATATTTTGTCATATCTTTTTCCTAAAATGACAAGTTTTGGATGTCTATTGTCTAAAAGAATGTGGTATTTAAATTGGATCATTTTGTAACCAAGAAAATATTATTATTATTATTAGAAATATTATATTTTTTTCATTTTAATTTATGATCGTACGATTTTACGATCTGATCCTGACCCTAAATCAATTTTATGTAGGATCATGATTCTACGAACCTTGGTAGAAACTAATACCAACATGGATGATGCTAGTTTGGTGGTGTTGGCATCAAGTTGGTGTTTATTTATAGAAACAAGCACCAATGGTGCTTGACATGCAACATGCAATTAAAGGAAAGAGAATTTTTACATGCAAATGAGATTTGAGAGGGATTACAAAAATTTGATCAAAGTCGAGGTGACCACATCGGATGTCGCTCACTACCACTTACATAAGAGTATGCAGGATATCAAAACTATATATATATATATATATAGATATATATATATAGTACACCCTATGAAAAACTCAAAAATAATTTCGTTTTGAAATTTTTTTTGTTTAATATTAGAATCCAACCACTAAACTCTAAAGACAAAATTTGATTGGCATAACCAAAAACTTAAAAAAATAAAATTATACTAGATGCTCACGAGATATACAATATAAAACGTGCAGCATAATAAATCATATAGAGAGAGAGATAGAGAGGTTTGTTAGCTTGGACGACGAGCATGTACGCCCAGGGTGGTGTCTGACTGCATGTGAGGCGCTAGGGTGGGCATGGGCCACCCGGGTGCGTAATAAATTAATAAAATATGAGGAAAAATAGTGAAGTGAAAGGGAAAAAATGTTTGTCGCCGTCGATGAGTATTGCCACTGGGGAGGATGCAATCTGATATAATATCGTCGAGGCTAACACTATCTTCGTAAAATGATATTGCTCTGCTCAGGTGCTTACGGATAGCAGCAATTCATTTTCAAGATACAACAACGATGTCTCGGAATAGTAGCACTTCAAATTCCGAGATCGGCGAACCCTCTTGTAGGTTTTTTGGACTTTGGATGCAAAAGATGGAATGGATGCAATTTTGATTAGGCTTAAGTGAGTTTGAGTGATTTTTTTTGGTGTTTTCTTTTCATCATCTAAGGGTCCTATTTATACTAGGTGAAGAGGTGAAGTACCCCTTGGTGAGTTCATCTGAGCCGTTTGATCTAGAGGGTGTAACCCTTCAACTAGATCTCTTAATCTCAGCCCTAGATCTGGAGGATTATAACCTTTCAACCCTCCTTTGATCTCAGCCGCTAGATCAACTTTCATTACCAATGGTCCAATCATGATTATTCGTGATCAACGCTCTAGATCGAGTCACTTGCGATCCATCACTCTCTTCGATCCAATGGTAGCCATCCATTTGCCCAGTCAGCAGCTAATCATCCCTCTTTATCCAACCGAGAGTGCCACGTATGCATGTCACATCACCCAAGTGCCACATAGGTATAGCAACATCACCCGGAGCATAAATTTAAGCTTCTCAATGCTTCTCGCAACGATGCGTACGTGCGAAGTGCACCAACAAAGCGCCCATTGCACTCCTCAATGCTTCTCGCAACGATGCGTACGTGCGAAGTGCAAAGTGCGCCAACAAAGCGCCCATTGCACTCCTCAATGCTTCTCGCAACGATGCGTACGTGCGAAGTGCAAAGTGCGCCAACAAAGCGCCCATTGCGCAAGTGGCACGTACGCACGTGGCGAGTGGCGAGCTTGCAGGTGCGAGCACCTGCTCGCCCCTTGGATGAATGATTTGTGCTATTTGTGTTAACTCAATTAACACAGCAACGCATATAAGTAAGTAAATTCTCTCTGAAATTTTCAATGTGGGACTATTTTCCCCTTACTTCCTTTTTGTAATATTTTGAGCTGAATTTAATAATTAATTTTTTTATTCATCCGTAATCGGTTTTGAGCAAATTAATAGTCTAGATTCATCTACTCGAAACGTAGATTTTGATTTTGAAGTCAATTTAGACTTTCATCGATTGATGACACTTTGATTTTCTCTTGAAAATCATAAATCGTATTAGTCTTTTAAGACCTAATATCCAAAAAAAAAAAAAATCAATAGGCAGGTTGGTATAAAAATATTTATTTTATTTTATTAGTTTTGTTTTATTTATTTTTGTTTGTTTTGTTCTTTAATTTTATTTGTTTTATTGCAAAAGAAAATAATAAATATCATGCCTAGAAATATCTACCGCATAAAAGATGATTTTTTTAAAAAAATAGAGGAAAAAAAATGGGTAAACTTTATAATTGGTGACGTAAAAGAAGATAGAATACAGCATGAGAAATAATTACCAAGGATAAAATAGCAAATAAATATCACTATTATTATTTGAAGACAGAATTTGTGGAAATAGTTTGCGCGATCAAGCCATTTTGAGACGTAAACAATATGATTCTTGTGGAGACATTGACAGTGGTGATCTAGCATTTAGAGAAAAATATGATTTAGGATTTTGAAGATGAGGTACACTGCTACGAGGCGGAACAATGCGCGGTTGAGATTAGGGTTTAAGGAAAAGAATGAGATATTTAGACGCCTAGGTATTAGCAATTGTGATTTAAGATTTTAAAAAATAATGATTTAGAATTTTTTTAGAAAAAACATATCTCTAATACTATATTAAAAATTAAAATTATTTTAACTCTCTACTTGTTATGTAATATATTGATCCTAATACCTTTTATATATTAATATTTTTTATTCATTTTAATATTTATAAATAAAATTAAACAAATTTATCTTACAAATTAAATTATTTAACGTTGATACATTTTTGTGCGCATTTTAAAAGCATAATAAAAGTTTATCAAATATTTCAATAAAAATAGATATGTTTCTAACGTTCCAAATAAAGGTTAAAAAGGTATTTTGCTCTTTATTTTTTAAAAGAAAATTTTAATAGAAACGTAATAGTTTATTGGAGATACGGTACCTTTAAAATATAAGTTTCTAAAAATTCAGAGATATTTGTTCAAATTGAACTTAATTTATTAGTTTAATTTATCAATTAGCTGTCTAAGGTGCTAATCATTTTTTGATTTCGACCAAAATAAACAAACAATGCTACACTTTAAAGCTCTCGTCAATTTGGTGGCCTACCGTATCATTTTAGTTTAAAATTTCATTTTTAAAATTTGATGTTTGTTTGACTTCTTCACGTCACAGAAGCTCTTGTTGACTTTGAATATATAGTCCAATAAACGAAAACAAAATTATTTATGTATCAAAGAGAATTGGACGATAGAGATTGATTAGGACTTGAATCTGACGATTATAAAAAGAAACCCTGATATATAAAAGTGACATGCACAGAGAATTCACCGACACGTGCTTAATTAATTAATACATTGATTAATTTTTCTCTTTCAGTTCGAGACAATTAATTAAAAACGGTGAAAAATAACGTGAAAGTTTATAACTTTCATAATAACGTCGCGTGTATCAGTCGTCCATGTGATATATGTAGGCGATTGAGGTGCCTGAGCTGACTGGGGCGCCTGTTGGGGTGCCTGTGTTAACACAGGCGCCTCATTTGACTTGGTCCGGAGGCTTACGTGATTGTTTTGCTTCGAATGCTTGGAGTAGTCTTGCACTGGGGCGCCTGTCTCAACATAGGCGCCTAGCCCAGTGAGGCGCCTCACTCCATTGAGGCACCTAAATGCAGAAACTTCATCCCTTCGTTCCTGCAATCAGGGTTAGTTCCAAAACACACAAAGCATATACAAATGATATATTAACCATGATTTACAGCCTAAGCTGTCTTGGTTCTGACTTTGGGCTTTCCAAATGGAACCCTAGGTCGAACCGACGTCTAATGTTCCCTCCTAGGGGGTACGCGTCCTCACCTACTCCTCTCGGGAGAATTTACCTTTTTGCCAACCGGCTCCTCCAGTTGGACTTTTGCCCAGCTTCACTCACTAGGTCTTTGTGCCCAATCCGCGATCAGGTCTTCGTGCCCAGCTTCACTCACCAGGTATTCGGTGCCCAATCCTCGACCAGGTCTTCGTGCCCAGCTTCACTCACCAGGTCTTCGTGGCCAACCTTACATCAGGATTTCGTGTATAACCTTCCGTCAGGACTTAGTTGCCCAGCCAGCGACAAGGACTTAGTGCCCAATTCATAGAACTAGGACTTAGTGCCTAGTGTACCTAGGACTTTCCTGCACACTTAATAAGATTGTTAGATCACAACCAAATCTTAACTTCTGAACCCTTTGCCATTATCAAAACAAAGGTTTGACTTTGGTGCTTCCGGCACCAACACTTTCCTTACGAGGTTGACATCCACAACTAGGAGTGAACTACATGAACTGAATAAAGATCTATTTAGAAGATGTAGATATATCATTTTCCCAATTAATGATAGATGACATTGGTATTTATTGGTTTTTAAAGCATCTGAAGGCAAATTCAGATTGTGGAATTCAAATCATGATTCATTTTCATTTGGGATGGTTAATGTTTATGTGAGTTTGACAATATTCTACTCCAATAAGTGTTAAGATCACGGTATTAAAACATTCCATTTTTTGTAGACACGTTTTTTTGCTGGTTACATGCTGTATCTTAGAGGATTTATCATAGGTAGTGAAGAGGTCCCGAAAAAACAATGTCGTTATCAAGGTGCAATCCTGGATTGTGGTGTCAATATATGCATGTGGGTGGAGTGCCTATCTTGTGACACAGATGATATCTGGAGGTTTCAAAATGATGTGAAGATAAACACCTATTGGGCCCGTGTTGCATCAACTATATTATCAGATGAGAATGAATTATTAAAAAAATACATTTTACTAAGATACCTTATCTTTTGCTTCTTATGGTCAAGTAGATGTATTGGAGTTTAAAATTTGCTTTTTTGTGGATCCAAATTCAGATGTAAAGCAGTGTTGGTTTTTATTCTGTAGTAATAATAGAATTATGGGTTTGTTATCAAGAAATTAATGTAAATTTTTTTTTGATATTAATTTTGTTGGTTTTTATTGTGTTAAATGATGACACATAGATGTTGGTTGTTATTCACATGCATGTTTCATTATAATTCCATTGGCTTAGTGATTATCCTTGTACATATATTTTAGAGCATAATTTAGGTACAAAAAGTATAAAAGAAGATATAATACCTCCTAAATTCAGCATCATTTAAACTAAAATTTAATATTTTTTCTATCCAATTGAGTACTATCTATAATAGGTTTATCAATAATCTGGGACACACTACCTGTGCATAAATTTTTTAGAGGTTGGTGTAGGTGAGTTTTTTTGGGCATGAATTAACTTATAAAATTAAGCACAATTGACTTAAATTCAAGTATATATAGCCATGAATAATGTATTAATTTCAAATTATCAGGTACATTTGGATGCAATTTATGTATTAATTAGTGTGGGTGAGTTTTTTGGGGACATATTTCCTTGTTTCATTGATAATATAATATGGATTAAGGTTAATGACACTATTGCTCGAATTAGTGCTTTACATAATTGATCAGGGTACATAATCCGCATTATTAGATACAAAATATTCAAATTCTAGTATGTGTATCATCAAATTGAATATGATTATGCAAAATTTGAGTATTCAGGTACGAGACTCCCTTTTTAGTTCTCAATGGCTCAAAAATCAAGCACAATTGACTCAGATTCAAGTATATATAGCCACAAATGAGGTACTATTTTCAAACTATCAGGTATATTTGGATGCAAGTTATGTACTAATTAGTGTGGGCGAGTTTGTTTGGAACATATTTTCTTGTTTCATTGATAAGATAATATGGATTAAGATTAATGACACTATTGCTTGAATGACTGTTTTACATAATTGATCAAGGTATATAATCCGTATTATTAGGTACAAAATATTCAAATTCAAGTACGTGTCTCATCAAATTGAGTATAATTGTGCAAAATTTGAATATTCAGGTATGAGACTCCCTCTTTAGTTCTCAATAGCTCAAAAAATTAAGCACAATTGACTCAAATTCAAGTATATATAGCCAAGAATGAGGTATTATTTTCAAACTATTAGGTATATTTGGACATAAGTTATGCACTAATTGGGGATATTGTGGCACCTACTACTTCACAGTAGTGTGGTCAGGAGCATCGCTAAGGTTGATTATTTTTATCGAGAATACACAATGGAGCATTATGCTTATCATAAATATAAACCACCTAATATAAGAGTTGATACCTTAGAAGTAGAAGAGGAAAATGTATGTATCTATGTTTGACATCACCTGATATGTATACACCCTTAACCAAATCCTAGAAGAGGGTGTAGGTAAGTTTGTTTGGGACATATTTCCTTGTTTCATTGATAATATAATATTGATTAAGGTTAATGACACTATTGCTCGAATTAGTATTTTACATAATTGATCAGGGTACATAATCCACATTATTAGGTATGAAATATCCAAATTCAAGTATGTTTGTGATAAAATTGAGTATACTTATGCTAAATTTGAGTATTCAGATACGAGACTCTCTCTTAGTTCTCAATGGATCAAAAAATCAATTACAATTGACTCAGATTCAAGTATATATTGTTACGAATGAGGTATTATTTTTAAACTTTCAGGTACATTTGGACGCAAGTTATGCACTAATTAGTGTGGGTGAGTTTGTTTGAAACATATTTCCTTGTTTCATTGATAATATAATATGGATTAAGGCTAATGACACTATTGCACGAATTAGTGATTTACATAATTGATCAAAGTACATAATCCTCATTGTTATGTACGAAATATTCAAATTGAAGTATGTGTGTGATTAAATTGAGTAATTGTGCAAAATTTGAGTATTCAGATACATGACTCCCTCTTTAGTTCTCAATGTCTCAAAAAAATCAAGCACAATTGACTCAAATTCAAGTATATATAGCCATGAATGAGGAACTATTTTTAAACTATCAGGTACATTTGGATGTAAATTATACACTAATTAGGGATATTGTGGCACTAACATATGATACAAGTCACCTAAACTATAAACACAACCATAAGTTCCACTTCATAACCATAGTATATACTATAACAATTGCACATCAACTTCAAACAAAAAATAAATTCTTGTACAACATTTTCAAAACTAGAACCATCAAACATAACATATACCTAATTTATCAAAATTTGTACTCAAGTTTCTAGCCGAATTTGTCCATGAAACTTACAAATTCAACCAAAATAAATTGCACATATTTCAAAGTACCTAACAGCGTTCATAAACATAATAATAACTGATACATGATACAAAATCACATAAACCATAAATACAACCATAAGTTTCCACCACACAACCATAGTATATACTACAATAACTGCACATCAACTTAAGACAAACTAATTCTTGCACAATATTTTTAAAAATAGAACTATCAAAGGTGTTGCCACTCAACCAGAACTAAAATGTAAATCACCAATACTGTCACTCAAACGTGTCTGCTTTTTCGAACGTAAGATCATGCTTGATTTCCCTTCTAGCAATCTCTTTTACCTGCGGAAGTGTATATCAAAAAGTATCAGACTACCCATAAAAATTATAGAGTATGATTGCAAAAATAAACCAAGTGTTTACTAACAAATCATACATATACCATTTTAAGAATAACAGCTAGTTTATAGCTTCTTTGCAGCTGCGTCTGTTGTGGCATTTCTTAGAACAACAACTACACTTTGACACACGTGTTTCAACTTGTGATGGTATTCTCTTAGTCCTCCTATGACCTGGCTGACTGCGAATATTATTGGAACTCGGCTGGCTAGAGAGGGGGGGGTGAATATAGCCAAACACTTAGACTTTGAGCTTATCAAAATTCTACACTCCAATCGTTAGTAGCACAGCGGAAAGAATAGAAACAGAGTGTGCAGAAAACATAACTCTAAACTATGAGCAAACACAAGAACGCTAACAAGAGGATTTACAAGGTTCGGGGATAACTTGCCCCTACTCCTTGGCGTGCCCTTAAGGTGGGCGATCCCTTGATCGTCAGCAGATCAAGCCCCGGTGAACACCGGATAGAAAGCAACCTCCTTCTCGGTGGAGTAACCTCTCCACAGCGTTTCAATCAAGGATATAGTTTAAGCACAATGAAACACAAGAAAGATCTTACTTAGCACTTAGCAAAGACAAGAACACAGCAAGCTTCCTCCAAGCTTCACCCAGCGATGATCTCACACAAGAACCCTTTCCCCGTGTCTTCTCGCTGTTGAACTCAAAGCCTCTTGTTCCTTCCTCCAAGTGCTCAAGCAAGGGACGGTTGCGTCACTGATTTCAGTTGCTTGCTCAAGATGATGGAATTTCAGAATGCACAAGCAAAGTGTGGAGAACACAAATGCGTAGCAAGAACTCAAGCCAGAATATCGATTCAGCGAACTCTACTCTGCTCTTCTTCTCTACGCCCTTTTGTTTCTCCACTGAGCACAGGTGACACCATCTCACAGCAGCCTCCAGCTGCTTACCTACCAACGTCAGCTACCACTGAGCTCTCCCTAGACTCCCTGAGCTTCCCTCAGCCAAGTTCCAGTCAGCAGTTCCAGTCTGCAACTCCAGCCGTTGCAACCTGAGATGGAAAATGGACAAACCTGCTCTAAGGAAAGGCCACCATTGACTCTCCTTGAGTGTTTGAATCCTTCCCTATCACCTACAGCTTAATCAGATCATTAGAGCAGTGTATCAAATAGAAAATCAAGTATCAGAGATTAAGCGCAGAGAATCGGATACGTTCAGACGCGATCAGAGTGTCTGACAGTGCATTTTGAATTGAAGTGATCGGTCACCGGACCGATCAGAGGGTCTCCTGATCGGTCACCAGACCGATCAAGCTGGGTTCAGACCGATCAGGCTCCGTCCTGATCGGTCCCCAACACTCAATCAGAAATCGTGATTTCTTTGGGACTTTCCTGGACCGATCACCAGATCGATCCTAGGTTGTGAATCGATCACCAGACCGATCCACCCCTTTGTCGGGCGATTTCTGAGTTTCGCAGTCCAAACCTCCTGATCGATAACCGGACCGATCATGGAGCCTCCTGATCAGTCACCAGACCGATCATGTCATGACCAGACCAATCAGGATCCGTCCCGATCAATCATAGTGAGAAACTCGCGACCCTGGATCGTTCTCCAGAACGATCTGCACAGTGATCCAGATCGGTCACCAGACCGATCAGGAGCAGATCAGCAGGGGAACTCAACCTCACTGTGTGCTCCCTGATCGGTCACCAATCCGATCAGGAGCCAAGAAGTGGGTGAAACGCATACTCCCTGATCGGTCACCAGACCGATCAGTCATCGCTGGATCGGTCACCAAACCGATCCACGAAGGAGCACCGTGCCAACTCCCTGATCGGTTACCAGACCGATCCAGGGGCTCCAACCTAGCCCTCCAAGCTAGGGTTTCATCCAACCTAGCCCTCCAAGCTAAGACCTGACCCTCCAAGCTAGGATTTTTCACCTAACCCTCCAGTTGGGACTTTTCACCTAACCCTCCAAGTTAGGACTTTTCACATAGCCCTCCAAGCTAGGACTTTTCACCCAACCTTCCGAGTTAGACATTTTCACACCTAGCCCTCCAAGCTAGGACCTGACCCTCCAAGCCAGGATTTTTCACCTAACCCTCCAGTTGGGACTTTTCACCTAACCCTCCAAGCTAGGACTTTTCACCTAGCCCTCCAAGCTAGGACTTTTCACCCAACCTTCCGAGTTAGGACTTTTCCACACCTAGCCCTCCAAGCTAGGACCTGACCCTCCAAGCCAGGATTTTTCACCTAACCCTCCAGTTGGGACTTTTCACCTAACACTCCAAGTTAGGACTTTTCACCCAACCTTCCAAGTTAGGACTTTTCCACACCTAGCCCTCCAAGCTAGGATTTTCCATAACATGCCTAATCCCCGATCAGGACTTAACCATAATCATAATCATCAACCTAAACTAAAATCGGTGTCAACACCAAAACAACAATCAAGGTCTGACTGCATCAACAAATATCTGGAGCATTGATTACATTTCCTTCGTCAAGCTTTGACTCGTTAATGTTAAAAGTTTGGATTGGATTAATAATTCCTTTGTATGCTTGGCGATACATTTCAAGTTTGAAATACTGATCGCAAAATTCATACAATGACAATGACTTCGACTCAATAACAACACAAGCATGCTTGCGTGGAAGCTTATTGATCTGCCAAACTCTACACGAACAACTCTTATCAATTAAATCAACAACAAAGGTTTTTTCACCATCAACTACCTCAAACCTCGAATTACATGACCGTTGCACTCTCAAATTTTGAAAGTCAAGATAAACACTAGATAGCCTTCTCCTTTTTGGGACTTAATTCCTTAATCATCACCATTGTTGATTCACGTCACCAAAGCATTATATTCATGATTATATTCATAACCACAATAGGGAGATAACGAGCTGTTTTAACCCAATTATTCTAACACTTGACCATGTTATTATTCATAACACCTTATCTATCTCCAAGAAATAAAATATTTGCCCAACTTTGTGACTGAGAATATACAATAAATCCTATGGCAAGTGGCATGAAGTTATGATATTTTTTATATGTTATTCATGCTCCTGCAAAATGATGCATATGTAGCTTTCTTTAATTTCGAAGATCAATATTTTTTGTTATATTTTAGATAACTTCGCAATACCTATAATGAAAAAAAAATATTTTTGATTCATGTATTAATATAAAATTAAAATTCAAAACAAAGATAGGTAATTAATTATTTACCTGCTTCACAAAATTATCCACTAAATGTCTCAAACAATACGTATGGTGACTACCCACAAATAATTGCTCAACTGCCTTCATAATCTCAGGGTGTCTATTGGAGAAAAATGTGAACTTATTGAATGGAATACTTTGATATGAAAGTAGGATACTTCTCAAAAAGATAACGAAATCATTTCTAATTATCATCATTCTCTGTATCTACTACCAAATAAGTAATTGTGAAAAGATTATCGTTGGTGTCCTTCGACACAGCAACTAGGATACTATCTTTATACTTGTTCTTTATATGAGTCTCATCCAAAAAAATCAATGGCCTACAACCAGTAACAAAACCAACTGCACATGCATAAAAATAAATGAATAGTCATTTAAATTTATTAGTTACGGGATCAATCTCGCACTCAGCAATACTGCCAGGATTTGTTTCTCGAATAGCATAACAATACCATCTTAACCTATCGTAGCATCTCCTCTCTGTACCATGAATATCATGCATCGCTAATTCCTTGTCTTTTCACACTTTACGATAGTCTAATTTTACCCATAATCTCTTTGCAAGTCTTTTTGAATTGTACAAGGGCGATAAGAGGGCTCTTCTCTCAATTTATCTTTCACCATATTAGTGATCCAAGTTGCATCAGCTTTAGGATGCCCTCTAGTACGTAGATTATTCTCACCACATGTATGTTGTAGTTACATTTTCAGATCACAAATATACTATCTGCTTTATATTTTGAAGCATAAATTCTCCATCCACAACTCCTTTCACAACAAATAGCAATAACCTTCTCGCTTCCATTTTTTTCTATATAAAAATAAGTGTCTTGTAGCAACAATATAGTTTTTAACACATCTTCTAAAATCAGCAGCATCTTTGAATTTTTGTCCTTCGCCATGAATACAATTAATCCAAGCATCTATAGTATTCGGCAACAAGGTCTGTTCGATCTCCTCATCAGTCCTAGATTGTGTGTGTTCCTCCTTAACCCTTACCAGTTTGATACAAAATTATTAAGATGCACTAGACACAAATAAGTATAAATATGTACATACCATACATACATAATGAAAGATATTTAATTTAAATAAGATTAGTAGTGTCAAATAAACCATATCATATGCACTTATGTTAGAAGCAACATAACATATTATCAAAACCAAAATATGAAGAGGGATATAATATATTTTACCTCTCAAAATTTAGATTGTCAATATATGCATTTCTACTCTCTACCCTCAAATCGATCATACTAAGCTTCAAACACATATGAAGATGTATCATATTCAGGACATCATCATCATCATTCAAAGTCACGTACATCTTATGCTATGGCGCTATGTATTGCAGAATCATAGATTCGGGAGTAATCTCCATACATTTTTGCCAAGACTCACAAATATATCCAACAAACTACGACCACTGAAAATTGAAATCACAAACAACTCATTCTTGCACTTACAACTACCCAAAAATGCAAGGTTGCACGACCCAGTTCCAGATTTCATTTTCAACCTAATCACAAAAACATAATATTTTATTCAATAGTATAAAAATTGAAGATCATTATGATGGATCGTCTTAGCGTGCTAGAAGGGGGGGGGGGGTGAATAGCACTTTTGCTTTTGGATCTCTACAATATTGTTAGCGCAGCGGAAACAATAATATGTAAAGGAAATCAAGACAATGCTAACAATGAAATTTTTACTTGGTATCCACCCAGATGGGTGACTAATCCAAGGATCCACGTTGTACACCACTTCAACTATGAAAAACTCTCCATCAGGTGGAGAAACCTGTACAGTAGTGATATTCCTCTTTACAGAAGGTAGTAAAATGAGAGAGGAAGCAAAGAACACTTTTCAGACGAGCAGCACTTCGTTGTCGTACAGAACCGTACCGCCCACATGCAAAAAAAGTCCTCCTTTTATAGGAGAACAGGACAAACTCGCAGTCTGTCCAGCCCCGCACCAGTCGACTGCCCCTGGTGCAATCGACCTGCCTAGTCATTAATTGCTAGCCAACGGCTAGTTTTCAGGTTATACCAATCGACTGCCTCTGGGCCAGTCGACTGGTAGAAAGCTAAAAACCTTCTGTGAGTTTTCGCAGTCGACTGCCTTCTGGCCAGTCAACTGCCCACTCACTCCCAGCCAGTCTTCACATAGTCCTTCACGTATGCCTTCAGGTTCACTCCTTGGCTCGCCCCTTGAAGTCATCTTCCTTTGGTTCTCGTGCATTGGATGCGCATGTTAGTGATATGAGAAAAGTGTCCTAAGGCAATCGCCTTATGATTGTAATCATTTATTTTAATAAATGAATATTCACTATTTGAGTATACATGTTTATGTATTTGATTGAGATCTTAAAGTCATTTACTGAGTGTCCGCAATACAATTCACAGCATAAGAGAATTTGTGATGAATTCACAACTAGTGATTATCTCTACATGTGCAATTGTGAAGTATTGAAATTGTCCCTAGTCGATAAATTGATAAAAACGGACACTATCAATTCTGTTGTGACTAGCATGGGTTATTCTCTAATCAGCTGATTCTCATTGGCTGGTGACATTGGGATGCCCGGAGATAAACATGAATGCTAGTTAAGGGAACTAGTTCATTGGAGTGACTGACTGTAAAACTTCATATGGTTGTCTACATATACACATGTCAGTGAAGTTCTTACTGCAGCTTAAGTGCGATGTTCCTTTGACTTGCGGTGTTCAAGTCATCTTGGTCATGGAGACTTATACTTTGACATCTTAAGCAAGCATCTCCAAGGAGGTGTGGACCCAGGATGATTGGGTATAAGCCAAAGTGCCCGAAGATGTTTGAACAGCCTACAAAGGATTCACCACTCCTTGGGAGGAGATGTATACCCAAGATTTGTCGTCGGATTGTTACTCGAAGCCTCTGGCCAGAGCATGACATGTTCAGAGTATGGATCTCTTAGATACATGAGAGTAATTAGAATCCGTAGGACGAGAAAATGTTACTTGGGCTAGGTGTGACGTAGTCAGCCTAGTGGGGACTGACACACATAGACCATGTCCTGAACCAAGTGGGTATAAGATGGTAAAGGGAATGAGACACGATTGATTATAGCTGCTGAAGGGTTTCAGAATTGTTTCTGAGGTCAACCGTTGATCTTTCGATTAATTGGGGATCATGATGTACTACTAGGTGCCACT
This sequence comes from Boesenbergia rotunda, assembly GCA_024364735.1. Classification (NCBI taxonomy): domain Eukaryota; kingdom Viridiplantae; phylum Streptophyta; class Magnoliopsida; order Zingiberales; family Zingiberaceae; genus Boesenbergia; species Boesenbergia rotunda. The sequence goes on along the minus strand of JAGFNQ010001328.1, from coordinate 177,183 downwards.
CATGATCGTTCTATAATTGGTTAATTATAGACGGCCAACATAAATCGAAAGCCTATTTAGTCACACGCACTACGAGTAATCCGAGGGATTTAAAACGAATTGAAAATTGAATTTTCCAATCAAGAGAGATTAGGTTTGGTTGAGCCAAACGATAAGTCGAATTTGAATTTTTCAGAGACGCATCGGAAGCGTAAAATGGCTAAGTCTTTTGAAGAATTAATTGATGAATTAAATGAGTTTAATTCATTGGGGCGTGGCCTGGATAGGCCGGCCAAAGAGGGTCCCCACCCTCTTTGCTTGGCGGGCCACAACAAAGGGAGGGAACCAAATTGTTTGGTTCAATTTATAAAATAAATCAAGTGTGGGTTGTTTTATAAAATTATGGATGATATAAATTTTTTATATAAACCGAGGTTTGGTTTATTTTTCATGGAAATTAAAATAAACCATGGATTGGTTTATTTTATTTTATAAAATCAATCATGGATTGATTTACCATGATAAAGAAATTTATATAAAGAAATTTATATAAAATTTATTTTTCATGGAAATTAAAATGAACCATGGATTGGTTTATTTTATTTTATAAAATCAATCATGGATTGATTTACCATGATAAAGAAATTTATATAAAGAAATTTATATAAAGAAATTTATTTTTCATGGAAATTAAAATGAACCATGGATTGGTTTATTTTATTTTATCAATCATGGATTGATTTACCATGATAAAGAAATTTATATAAAGAAATTTATATGATAAATTTCTTATGAAAATTTATTCCATAAGAAAAAAGAGACTTGGTTGATTTTTATCATGAATTAAAATATGATTTTAACCATGATATAAAATCAAGACTTGGCATGATGGAATAAGTCATAGAAAATTTATATGATAAATTTCTTATGAAAATTTATTCCATAAGAAAAAAGAGACTTGGCGGTTGAGAGGCCACTATATAAAGGACCCAAGGCAAGGCTTGGAATTCATTCGAAATAATCAAAGTATTCTTGCTTGGGCTCTCTCCCTCTCCTCCCTTCTTTCTCTTGGCCAGCCTCTCCCTTCTTCTCCCTTCTTCTTGCCGTGAGCACAAGGAGAAGCATCGAGGCGACGAAGTTCTTCCGTTGGGATGATCTTCCTCTCTGGCCATCATCACCTTGGGATTGGGCGCAAGTCATCTTCCTCCTCCTCGCCGGAATTGTGATTCCGGCCAACCTTGGTGGTGAGTTTTTCCGATATGATTACTTCTCTCTTGGTATTCTTGTCGTGTCTTTGGAGGATCTAGTAGTTCTTGTCGACACGAGACTCGTGGCTTTGCGAAGTCATCCCGAAGAAAACTCGGCGTGGACGCGAATAGAGGCGGAGCT
>JAGFNQ010001328.1:91915-153705 GCA_024364735.1 Boesenbergia rotunda | reverse complement strand
GTCAAGACAATCCTCAAGTACTTAAGAAGAACTAAGGATGTGTTCCTAATATATGGAGAATGTGATATGGTAATACGTGGATATACAGATGCCAATTTCCAGACAGATAAGGATGACTCCAAATCTCAGTCTGAATACGTATTTATTTTGAATGAAGGCGTAATAAGTTGGAAGAGTTCCAAACAAGACACCGTAGCGGATTCTACCACGGAAGGGGAATATATTGCAGCTTCGGAAGCAGCAAAGGAAGCAGTCTGGATCAAGAAGTTCGTCTCAGAACTTGGTGTGGTTCCAACCATTGATGAAGCAATACCGGTTTATTGCGACAACAATGGAGCTATTACACAAGCAAAGGGACCAAGGTCTCATCAGCGATCCAAACATGTGCTTCGCCGCTATCATCTGATTAGAGAGATTATAAGTAGGAATGATAACAAATTGAGAAAATTCCCACTGAAAGGAATTTAGCGGATCCTTTAACTAAGGCCTTGCCTCAAAGCAAGTTTGAGGGTCATGTTAGAGCCTGTGGTATTGGATACCATAGCGATTGACATTAGGCCAAGTGGGAGTTTGTTAGTGATATGAGAAAAGTGTCCTAAGGCAATCGCCTTATGATTGTAATCATTTATTTTAATAAATGAATATTCACTATTTGAGTATACATGTTTATGTATTTGATTGAGATCTTAAACTCATTTACTGAATGTCCGCAATACAATTCACAACATGAGAGAATTTGTGATGAATTCACAACTAGTGATTATCTCTACATGTGCAATTGTGAAGTATTGAAATTGTCCCTAGTCGATGAATTGATAAAAACGGACACTATCAATTTTGTTGAGACTAGCATGGGTTATTCTCTAATCAGCTGATTCTCACTGGCTGGTGACATTGGGATGTCCGGAGATAAACATGAATGCTAGTTAAGGGAACTAGTTCATTGGAGTGACTGACTGTAAAACTTCATATGGTAGTCTACATATAGACATGTCAGTGAAGTTCTTACTGCAGCTTAAGTGCGATGTTCCTTTGACTTGCGGTGTTCAAGTCATCTTGGTCATGGAGACTTATACTTTGACATCTTAAGCAAGCATCTCCAAGGAGGTGTGGACCCAGGATGATTGGGTATAAGCCGAAGTGCCCAAAGATGTTTGAACAGCCTACAAAGGATTCACTACTCCTTGCGAGGAGATGTATACCCAAGGCTTGTCGTCAGATTGTTACTCGAAGACTCTGGCCAGAGAATGACATGTTCAGAGTATGGATCTCTTAGATACATGAGAGTAATTAGAATCCGTAGGACGAGAAAATGTTACTTGGGCTAGGTGTGACGTAGTCAGCCTAGTGGGGACTGACACACATAGACCATGTCCTGAACCAAGTGGGTATAAGATGGTAAAGGGAATGAGGCACGATTGATTATAGCTGCTGAAGGGTTTCAGAATTGTTTCTGAGGTCAACCGTTGATCTTTCGATTAATTGGGGATCATGATGTACTACTAGGTGCCACTCATGATCGTTCTATAATTGGTTAATTATAGACGACCAACATAAATCGAAAGCCTATTTAGTCACACGCACTACGAGTAATCCGAGGGATTTAAAACGAGTTGAAAATTGAATTTTCCAATCAAGAGAGATTAGGTTTGGTTGAGCCAAACGATAAGTCGAATCTGAATTTTTCAGAGACGCATCAGAAGCGTAAAATGGCTAAGTCTTTTGAAGACTTAATAGATGAATTAAATGAGTTTAATTCATTGGGGCGTGGCCTGGATAGGCCGGCCAAAGAGGGTCCCCACCCTCTTTGCTTGGCCGGCCACAACAAAGGGAGGGAACCAAATTGTTTGGTTCAATTTATAAAATAAATCAAGTGTGGGTTGTTTTATAAAATTATGGATGATATAAATTTTTTATATAAACCAAGGTTTGGTTTATTTTTCATGGAAATTAAAATGAACCATGGATTGGTTTATTTTATTTTATAAAATCAATCATGGATTGATTTACCATGATAATGAAATTTATATAAAGAAATTTATATAAAATTTATTTTTCATGGAAATTAAAATGAACCATGGATTGGTTTATTTTATTTTATAAAATCAATCATGGATTGATTTACCATGATAACGAAATTTATATAAAGAAATTTATTTTTCATGGAAATTAAAATGAACCATGGATTAGTTTATTTTATTTTATCAATCATGGATTGATTTACCATGATAAAGAAATTTATATAAAGAAATTTATATGATAAATTTCTTATGAAAATTTATTCCATAAGAAAAAAGAGACTTGGTTGATTTTTATCATGAATTAAAATATGATTTTAACCATGATATAAAATCAAGACTTGGCATGATGGAATAAGTCATAGGAAATTTATATGATAAATTTCTTATGAAAATTTATTCCATAAGAAAAAAGAGACTTGGCGGTTGAGAGGCCACTATATAAAGGACCCAAGGCAAGGCTTGGAATTCATTCGAAATAATCAAAGTATTCTTGCTTGGGCTCTCTCCCTCTCCTCCCTTCTTTCTCTTGGCCGGCCTCTCCCTTCTTCTCCCTTCTTCTTGCCGTGAGCACAAGGAGAAGCATCGAGGTGACGAAGTTCTTCCGTTGGGATGATCTTCCTCTCCGGCCATCATCACCTTGGGATTGGGCGCAAGTCATCTTCCTCCTCCTCATCGGAATTGTGATTCCGGCCAACCTTGGTGATGAGTTTTTCCGATATGATTACTTCTCTCTTGGTATTCTTGTCGTATCTTTGGAGGATCTAGTAGTTCTTGTCGACACGAGACTCGTGGCTTTGCGAAGTCATTCCGAAGAAAACTCGGCGTGGACGCAAATAGAGGCGGAGCTTCCAAGGGACGCTTACGGCTGGATCTCGTCCCTTTCCTCTAGTTACGCGAGGTAACAAGTAAATTAGTTTACGTTTCTGCAAAATTTTAAATATATGATCATGTCTACACAACATAAGGTTGCATGCTAGATGTGTGGTTAAATAATTTGAGAAATTATTTATGCTAATTCTTCCGCTGCACGTAATTATTTTATAAAATTACGAACCCGCATCGATGTCAACATGCACCCGGTCCCAACAGCGCACACAAGCCGCCCTTGGCTTGCCTCCATGTCACCCTTCACGTGTGCCCTTGAAGTCCACTTCCCGGCTTGCCCTTGGAGTCCTCCTCCCTCGGCTCTCGTCCCTCGGATATGTCCACCATATGTGATTCTCCAAGTCCTGCAAACTCAATCACACACATCAAATACTACATAACACTCTAACCGTAAACATATCCACCCACACGCATCAAAACCATGATCTTCCAATCATTTAAGGGTCGATTGCCTCAACAATCTCCCCATTTTTGATGTGTGGCAATATGTTTAAGTTTAGAGATAAGAAACAACCAACAATAACAGTAACAATAGATAGCAATTGAAAAAAAAGACATAGTACACCTAAGAGGTACCCTCCCCCTTAATTCATGTCTTCTCCCATTTTCAATTCTAATCATAGTCCAAGTTAAGTTTCCACTTAACACTAACCACCATTAAAAATGTAAGACATATCAAAACCTAAGAGGTAACCTCCCCCTTAATCTATGTCTTCTCTCATTTTTAATCATCCAAAGTCTAAGTTAGACAAAATAGCTTAAACCATCCATTTCAAGTTAGAATTCTAACTTAAACCACCCATTCTTCCCTTTTGACACCATCAAAATGATTGCCTCAAGCAACCCAACCCTATGGCATCAACTTGAAGAAAATTCGATTTCTGAAAATTCTCACAGAAGCTGAAACAAGGCGTGCCAGTCGACTGCCCATGGAGCAGTCGACTGATACTCTGTCAGTGCCAATTTTCAGTTTTTGATCCGAATTTCAGAAACCTCCAGAAAAATTCAAAAAATTTCAAAAATTTTAAAAACTTGCAGACATGTTTGAAATGATATACTCTATCAAGGAAAAATATGAGTCCATATAAAATTTCAAACATGCATGACTTTTGATAAAACCCCAAAAACCTTGAAAACCGCTAAGTTTTGTATCAAACTTACAATCTAATTTTGAAATCATATAACTTTCAAAAACATGGCAAAGCATATAAAGTATGAAATGGTTTTCAAAGGTTAAAATGCCCAACTATGATCTTTGGGCAAAGTGTCTATTGATTAAACACTTGCCTTCCCCATAGTTGGTCTAATTTTTATATGTTGATACTTTGAATGATTCAATAATGTGCCACAAGCACAAGTGAACCAAATGTATCACCCTAATGGATCAAGCACCCTTTTTCAAATCTAATTTCCCAAAGTTCATCCTACACTTCTACAAAACACATTCCAAGGCCTCTTCCTAAGGATGTAAATTCCGATTCGAGAAGAGGCTTGGTAAAGATGTCGGCTAGGTTCGACTTTGATTCAACATAGTGTAGTTCTATGTCTCCCCTTGCCACATGGTCTCTAATGAAGTGATGTTTCACTTCAATATGTTTTGTTCTAGAGTGGTGAACCGGATTTTTGATCAAATTGATTGTACTTACATTATTACACAAGACTTTGACCTTGGTATAATGTAACTCATAATCTTCTAAGGTGTGCATGATCCAAAGGAGTTAGGAAACACACCCACCCATTACCACATATTCCGCCTCCATTGTTGATAGGGCAACGCATGGTTGTTTCTTACTACTCCAACTAACTAAGGAAGACCCAAGGAATTGACACCCTCCACTTGTGCTCTTCCTATCTAGCTTACAACCCGCATAGTCCGAGTCAGTGTATCCAATTAGATCAACACTAGGGGTTCTAGGATACCAAAGTCCGACATTGAGGGTACCTTTGACATACCTTAGGATCCTCTTTACTACAGCCAAATGGGACTCTTTGGCACAAGATTTGTACCTTACACACATACCTACCGCAAAAAATATATTGGGTCTACTAGCGGTTAGGTATAGTAAACTACAAATCATGCTTCTATATTGCTTAGAGTCTATCATTTTCCCTTCAAGGTCACTATCCATTTTCACATTGGTTCCTATGGGGATAGATGCTACTTTAGCATTTTCTAAGCCAAATTTCTTTAACATTTCTTTAGCATATTTGGTTTGAAAAACATGTGTTCCTTCATTGGTTTGCTTGACTTGAAGTCCTAAAAAGAAAGTTAACTCTCCTACAAGACTCATCTCAAATTCATCTTCCACACACTTGATGAATTCTTGTAAGAAGTCATTATTTGTTGACCCAAAAATGATATCGTCTACATAGACTTGGGCAACAAATATATCCTTGTCCTTAGATTTTAGGAACAAAGTAGGGTCAATTGTTCCTCTCCTAAACCCCTTAGACACTAGAAACGAAGAAGGTATTTCATACCAAGCCTGGGGAGCTTGTTTCAATCCATATAAGGCTTTTCACAACTTGTAAACATGCCTTGGATAGTTAGGATCCTCAAACCTCGGGGGTTGTTCTACATAAACCTCTTCCTTAATGATCCCATTAAGGAATGTCGACTTCACGTCTATTTGGTGAAGTGTGAAACCCATGTGAGCGGCATAGGCTAGTAGAATTCTAATAGATTCTAATCTAGCTACAGGGGCATAAGTCTCGTCATAATCTAATCCCTCAACTTGGTTAAACCCCCTAGCTACCTATCTAGCCTTGTTCCTAGTTATTTTGCCTTAGGCATCTAGTTTGTTCCTAAAGACCCATCTTGTGGTCACAATGGTGCAATCATTGGGCCTAGGAACCAACTCCTAAACTTCACTCCTCTCAAATTGATTTAGCTCTTCTTGCATGGCTAAGACCCAATCTACATCTCCCAATGCCTCATCAATGGACTTGGGTTCTAATTGAGAGATTAGAGCTATTTGACTAGTTTGATCCCTAAAATAAGACCTAGTCCTTACTCCTTGAGTTACATCACCCACTATCTGGTCAATAGGGTGATCTTGGTGATGTCTCAAGGGCCTAGAGATTGTGGGTTCATTGACTCCTTCTTCCTCATCCTCTAGGATACTTCTTACTCCCCCTTGATCATTGCCCTCCAAATGTAGGTCTTGGATTCTTTGGGCAAGGGGTTGGACCTCTTCTATATTGAGGCTTTTCTAAGGTAGGTATTTGTTGTTTCATCAAATTTAACATTTGAGGACTCCTCAATCACTTTTGTCCTCTTGTTGTAAACTCTATAACCCCTACTATTGGATGAGTACCCAACTAGTATTCCTTCATCGGCTTTTGACTCAAACTTCCTTAGGTCATCTTTGGTATTTAGGATATAGACTTTACATCCAAAGACCCTAAAGTAATGGGCTTGTGGTACTCTCCCATTCCATAATTCAAAGGATGTTTTTCCTAGAAACCTATGTACCAACACCCGATTTTGGATATAGCAAGCGGTGTTAACCGCTTCGGCCCAAAAGTAGCTAGGAAGGGAATATGCATTAAGCATAGTCCTAGCAACTTCTTGTAGGGCTCGGTTTCTCCTCTCAACTATCCCATTTTGTTGAGGAGTCCTTGGGCATGAAAATTCATGCTTGTATCTATTTTCAACACAAAATTGTGTGAAGCTTGCATTTTGGAACTCCCCACCGTGGTTACTCCTAATTCGGTTAATTTTAAGATGTTTTTCATTTTCTACCCTTTTGCTAAATCCTACAAACCTTTCTAGGGTATCGTCCTTATGTTTCATGAAGAAAACCCAAGTAAACCTAGAAAAATCATCTATAATAACTAGACAATATTTACTCCCTACAAGTGAGGGAGTACTATGGCAATCAAATAGATATATATGCAAGAGCTCTAATGGTAAAGTAGTAGTGGTTAGGGTTTTACCTTTGTGTGATGATTTTGATTGCTTACCCTTTTGGCATGCATCACACAATTTGGTCTTCTCATACTTGATCATTGGTAGTCCCTTCACCAACTCTTCCTTAGCCACTCTCATAATACTTCTCATGTTAACATGTCCAAGCCTCCGGTGCCACAACCACCCTTCTTCTTTAGACATGAAACACTTAGCAACATTGTTAGTAGCATAAGTAAGATCAAGATAGTATAAATTTGCCTCTCTAAACCCTTCTAATATGGCATTAATTGATTCATTATGTTTAATTATGCACTTCCTAGCATGAAATTCAACTTTAAAACCCCGCATCACATAACTGACTCATACTAAGTAAGTTAAACTTCATATCTTTAATTAGGAGTACCTTATGTATAGAAATCGTGGGAGATACCTCAATGGTGCCCCTATCAATAATTCTCAATTTTTCACTATTTCCAAAGGAGACCGTCCCTTCTCTTAAGTAGCTAATAGTAGTGAACTTGCTCACATCCCCGGTCATGTGTCTTGAGCATCCATTATCTACTATCCACATAGTTGAGGCCTCCTTCACCTTTACCTATACAACATGAAAAACATACTCTTTTGGTACCCAAATATTTGATCCATAAGCATCATTTAAAAATCTCTTAAGTACCCATGCCCTCTTGGTGTTTCCCTTAACCCCTAGTCTCCTAGATGCACCAATCCTACCCGTGAGTGATACAAAAATCACTTCCTTTATTTTTGGCCTATATCCCAAACTGGCTTTGTTATATACGGCCCTTTGACTGTTGATTATCATATCTAGGTTGCTAGAACCTACTTGGAATTTCCTAAGGGCCTTTGTGAGGTCCTCTACCTTTTTCCTTAGTTCCCTATTTTCAGTTTCAAGATGTGGAGCATGTGATGTAATAGAACTAGCATGCAATTCTTCAAGTTTGGTAGATTCTACTCTAAGCATGGCAATCTCATCTTTTAGATCCTTAATCTTACTTCTAGCTTTAGCCAGGTTCATGTTAGTGCTAGAAATGATCTTAACTAAAGTAGAGGAGGGTAAGTGGTATACCTCACTTATCGATGCTTCTGACTCGGATGATGATGAAGAGGTGCTCTCATCTTCACTGCTTGAACTTCTTTCATCATCTGATGAGTCTGAGTGGTCCATGGTCATAAGAGCAAAGTGTGAGACTTGCTCTTCTTCCTCCTCTGAGGATGATGGATCATCCCAGGTCGCCTTGAGGTTGGTGGCCCCCTTTTCCTTCCCTTTCGACCTCTTCTTGTCACCTTTCTTCTTCTCCTCCTTCTTGTCATCTTTTCTCTTCAGTTGAGGGCACTCGTTCTTCATGTGTCCCTCTTGGTGGCAGTTGTAGCAGATGATGTCCTTGGTCTTACCCTTACCTTTTGACCCCTTTTCCTTCCCTTTCGACCTCTTGGTGGCAGTTGTAGCAGAATTGCTAGAAAAACTTTTGAAAGCTCTACAAAATTTTCATACCATGAATGCCTCTTGATCGCTATCCAAGGAGGCGCTGGACTCCTCTGAGTCGGATGAGGAGGAGTAGACCACCTTCTTCTTCTCCTTCCTCTTCTTCTTCTCCTTTTCTGCAATAAAAGCAATACCCTTCTCTTTGGCCGAAGCGTTAGCTTGTTCGTGCAGTTTGAATTCACAAAATAAGTCGTCTAATTTAATTATAGATAAATCCCTTGATACTTGTAGGCATCCACCATCGATGCCCACAAGGTAGTTCTCGGGACGACTTGTAGGACGTACCTGACAAGATCTCGGTTCTCGATCTTTTCTCCAATCACGTGGAGCTCATTGATTACTTCCTTCACCCTTCCATGTAGCTAGCTGACAGTCTCGTTGCTCTTCATGGAAAGGGATTGGAGTTGGGCCACGAGCAAGTCCTTCTTTGCTCTTCTGGACTCATTTGACCCTTCGTTCAATTCCACCAATTTGTCCCACAGTTCCTTGGCGCTCTTGAACGGCCCCACCTTATTCAGTTGCTCCTTTGAGAGCCCGCACTGCAGTGTGGTGGTGGCCTTGGCATTTGGCTGCGCCCTCTTCATTACTTCCTTCGACCAGGATCTCATCGGTGACGGTTCTCCTCTTTCATCGACAGGTGCCTCGAAACCATCTGCAATACTAATCCAATTCTCAATATCATTCATAAGGTAGTATTGCATTCTACCTTTCCAATACGTGAAGTCGTTCCCGTCGAAGAAGGGTGGTCGTGCGGTGGAGTATCCCTCTTGAAACGCCATTATACTTGCTCCGGTTGACGGTGAGTTCTTCTGAAGTGTACCGGCTCTGATACCAACTGATGGATCGTCTTGGCGTGCTAGAGGGGGGTGAATAGCACTTTTGCTTTTGGATCTCTACAATGTCGTTAGCGCAGCGGAAACAATAATATGTAAAGGAAATCAAGACAATGCTAACAAAGAAATTTTTACATGGTATCCACCTAGATGGGTTACTAATCCAAGGATCTACGCTGTACACCACTTCCACTATGAAAAACTCTCCTTCAGGTGGAGAAACATGTACAGTAGTAATCTTCCTCTTTACAGAAGGTAGTAAAATGAGAGAGGAAGCAAAGAACACTTTTCAGACGAGCAGCACTTCGTTGTCGTATGGAACCGTACCGCCCACATGCAAAAAAGGTCCTCCTTTTATAGGAGAACAGGACAAACTCGCAGTCTGTCCAGCCCCGCACCAGTCGACTGCCCCTTGGGCAATCAACTGGCCTAGTCATTATTTGCTAGTCAACGGCTAGTTTTCAAGGTATACCAGTCGACTGCCTCTGGGCCAGTCGACTGTTAGAAGGCTGAAAACCTTCTGTGAGTTTTCGTAGTCGAGTACCCTCTGGCCAGTCGACTGCCCACTCACTCCCAGCCAATCTTCACATAGTCCTTCACGTATGCCTTCAGGTTCACTCCTTGGCTCGCCCCTTGAAGTCATCTTCCTGTAGCTCTCGTCCCTCGGATGCGCACACAAGCCTCCCTTGGCTTGCCTCCATGCCACCCTTCACGTGTGCCCTTGAAGTCCACTTCCCAGCTTGCCCTTGGAGTCCTCCTCCCTCGGCTCTCGTCCCTCGGATATGTCCACCATGTGTGATTCTCCAAGTCCTGCAAACTCAATCACACACATCAAATACAACATAACACTCTAACCTTAAACATATCCACCCACACGCATCAAAACCATGATCTTCCAATCATTTAAGGGTCGATTGCCTCAACACATTATTCATATAAAAATGTAAGGCAATTTTTTTTCTCCAAATCATTCCAAAAAATTGAACAATAATTAGATTCAAGAATTAAATATAAAAATTAAGGATGAAACTGTTATAATCGAGTACTCTAAGTAATTTCCTCAAAATTCTTAAAAATTAAACTATTTCAAGTACTAAACCTATTTCAAGTACGATAAAGATCATTCAATCAATCCCTAAACTAAATCCTAAATATTAGATATGAAATAGACTGCCAACCAAAACACACACACAATAAAAAAAAAACTAAACGCAAATCTCATGGAATACACATAATAAAAAAAACTAAAGGCAAATTTCATGGAATCATAAAATCGAAAAAAAATCGAACACAGACTCACTGATAAAGAGGTGATCGCCTCTTTGATTTTGGCCTTTAATGTATCAATAAAGGCCTTATTCGTCGATGGTTTTGATTTGGAGAAGGAAGTCGGTGTTGAGTTAGGGCAAGAAGACATTGGCAGTTGGGACTTCGGGCGGGAAAAATGAGCTACAAAGGGAGGGTTTTAATTAAAACCCAGGACAATTAGGTAAAATAAAAACTATGATCAGGGAACTGTAGTGATCAATTAGATTTTGTGAGGGAGTGAGAAAATATTTGCATTGACTTGGAGACTGAGGGCAGAATTTGAATTGTGATCAAAGATTTTATGACAATCTCCCGTAATAATAAAGACCGCCCTTTCATTTTTGCCCACAACTCATTTTTGTCTAGACCCTGCTGTATGACATTGCTATTGCAGGTGAATTTATTTCTTGTTCTTACCCAAACAATGACAGTAGCAGAACCAGATCTACAGTTTACTGCATAGCCTGCCGTGAGAAACAGCAACAATTTTAAAAAAAATAATAATAAAGGGATCAAAACAACACCGAAAAAGAAAAAAAAACAGAGAAGTGCAACAAAAGTTAACACACGCAGATACGGTGGAAAGCTAGAAAACAACCAAGCCATTATATTCTCTAGTGAAGAAAAGAGAGAAGCCGAGTTCTCTAATCAATATCAAATTACTAATGCAGGGGTGTCAAATGCAACAGTAAACACCAGTGGAGCTCTTTTCCCCTCTCTTTCTCACTTCATTTTCCTCACTAATCAGTGGATTGTCCCATAATTAAGGAATCACCAAATCTTCCTTTTTGCCTTTCATTTTAAATTGCTTTTCCTGGATCAGTAATCCACTAATTCTTTTGTGGCAGCATGCAGAGTATATATAAAATACTACTTCTCGTACACTATTGGAGTCATGCAAGAGTAGAATTGGAAGTATTCCCTAACTCTACACAAAGTTGAAGTGTATAATATTCTTGAACCCAAGTCGATCGATCATAAGGTCACCAAAGTCCTTCTCTTGTATCAGATCACACCGACGGCAGTATTTAATTATATAATCTGGGGAATTTTCTTTCCTATCATAACTTAGAATTGCTTCCTTGTTTAGTCTCCGGAGCAGTTCCTACAATCCCACAAGAAATTTGATGCATGAGTACACACCAAGTTACTTTTTTCTTTCTTTCCTTGTTAATTTTATCCCTTTAGAGGTTGCGCATCTAAAAGTTTTAGTGAGTGTGCGGTGGCTAGAAGGTTACAGATAATACTTGTTCATGGGTCATCGCTGCTGCGCCAAGTAGAAGTATTAGATCTTTAAGCATGAAACTTATTCGCATATCAACCAGACTTACAGTGATTGGATTGGATGATCTTCTCCTCTTTTTTTCTTCTTGTTGTCAAGAGAATGATCACAGAGCGGACCGATCTCTCTTTCAGCGACAAACCAAATCCTTAAAAACAATACTCTGACTTCTTCACGTCTCCTGGATTGAAGTTGGACGCCCAATTTATAAGGGGAAGAAAACTCTTCCTCTATCTCCATGAATGGAGGATTTGAAGGGTTGGAAGATGAAGAGGAAGGGTTGCCCTCTTCCTCTTCCTGTAACTTCAACATCTCCCACTCGTCTAAGTCAATCCATATAGGTCATTCAGTCATAAAGATCATATTAGAACATTCAATTCATACTCCAAGAAAAATGATTCATGCGACAGCAAGCACACTGAGCAATAATTGCTAAGAAAGTTGTTACACTTAACTTAGCTGCTCTATAGAACGAATCTGAGACATAAATCACTTGCCTTTATCCCAGATTAAATATTTACATCAATATGAACATCTCTAATCCCTCAGTTGACCATTATGTCAAGAGCATGTTCAATATCTCTAATCCATACATTTATTCACAATCACATTTTAAGTACTTAACAAAAAATGTAACTGGTCAACCAGTGAATAAATATTACAGATGTAAATCAATTTTAATCTTCCTTTTTAGCTAGAATTTATTCATTCTAATCCGTCGCTTTCCTAGATATGATCCATAGACCGAATCATTCATAGTCAATAGGATACACACTAAAGTAGCAGACACTGATTAGAATTTCAAGTAGACAACCAAATAGTCACTTAGGGTAAGGTTGAGATTAACTTATAATCTCAAGGGTCTTGCACAATAGAGAAGCAGGGATCCATTCTCCTATTACCCTTATTGTCGCTATAACACATGTGATATGAATCACATGCTACGATGTTTTTCACTTTACCAAAAAAAAGAGTGCATATTTTTCTCAAATATTTAACATCGTACATATTTCGATCTAGACATACCTAATGCCTAATCTTAATTCAACTTATGAATTCTAATCTGGCCTTTAACAGGTTTAGTAAATGGTGGGTGTATTTACTTCGATCATTACATAAATGATCTCATCTTAATACAAAAATCAAGGCAACATCAACTTATGAGTATGCCTCTAAGTACAACTACATAAGTTGTCTCATAAGTAATGGTCTTACCTCTATTTATACTCAACAAATAGAGATGATTGTCCATGTGAGTGGACCAATCTTAGCCTACCAACATGCTCATCGAGATTTTTATCCAAATGTAACAAATATATTTACACTGAATAGATCATGACATTTCATATATATAACAGTCTTTACAATGTGTTACATCTTGTGTAGTCCCAAAGACATCACATGCCTATGAAATGACTCTTTAGTTAATGGCTTAGTAAAAGGATCTACAAGCATCGCTCGTGTAGGGATGTACTCAAGAATTATCTTTTTCTTCTCAACAATATCCCTTACAAAAGTATATTTAATTTCTATGTGCTTACCTTTGTTGTGATATTTTGGATCCTTAAAAAAAGCTATAGCGGCTTGATTGTCACAATACACTGTAACATGACTCCCACTGTCCTCAACAATCTTCAGATACTTTAAGAACCTTCTCAACCAGACAGCTTCTTGTACAACTATTGCACAAGCCACATACTCAGCCTCCATTGTCGACAGCGCTACACAAGCCTGTTTCTTGCTGTTCCATGAGATGACACCACCATTCAGCAAGAAAGTATAGCCAGATGTGGATTTTTTATCGTTAAGGTCCCCTGCCCAATCTGCATCTGTGTAGCCCTTCAGGCTTAGCTTTGATCCTTGGAAGCAGAGACAATAATCTGTCGTCCCTTTGAGATATTTGAATATCCTTTTCATCGCTTTCCAATGTCTCGACCCTGAGTTTGACTGGAAATGACTATTTAAGCCAACAACATAGCTTATATCAGGACGAGTACACAACATAGTGTACATCAAACTACCAATGACACTAGCATATGATTTTTTTTCTCATATCGGCTATCTCTTCAGGAGTCTTGGGGGATATACTTTTGCTCAAAACTACACCTTTTGATGTAGGCGTTTGTTCAATGTTGCAATCCAACATATTGAAGTGTTGTAGCATCTTAGTGATTTAAGTTTCTTGGGACAATCCCAAAAGCATTTTTTGAACGATCGCGAATGATTCGTACTCCTAAGATGTACTCGGCTTTTCCCATATCTATTATGTCAAATTGTGATGAAAGTCAATACTTGACTTCAATCACAAACTTTAGGTCACTTCCAGCTATTAACATATCATCAACATATAATAAGAAGATGGCAAACTTTCTTTTATCCTTCCTTAGGTAAACACAATGATCCTCATTGATCATTTCGAAACCATAAGACAAAATGACTTCATTGAATCTTATGTTCCATTGCCTTGATGCCTGCTTTAGCCCATACATAGACTTCTTAAGTCTATATACTTTATTCTCTTGGCCCTCAGCTATATAACCTTCTGGTTGTGTCATATATATTTCTTCATCAAGATTACCATTAAGGAAAGCCTTCTTTACATCCATTTGATGTAATTCTAAGTCAAAATGTGCTACTAAAGCTAGGATGACTCGTATTGACACAAACATCACAACTGGGGAGAATGTCTCTTCAAAATCAATACCCTCTATTTGAGTATATCCTTTTGCAACCAAACGAGCTTTGTATCGATTAATCAACCCATCCACTTTCCTCTTAATTTTAAGAATCCACTTATTCCCAATAGCCCTTCGGCCTGGAGGAAGATCGACTAAATCCTAAACTTGATTCTTTCCCATGGGCTCTATTTCCTCATCCATTGCAACTTTCCATTTCTCCTTAACTGAACATTTCAATGCTTCCTCAACCGTTCGAGGTTCTTCATCATCAACTGGGAGAATCATTAATGCCTCATTCTCAATGTCAAACCTTCTCCGAGTATAATATGACAATTACTTCTTCGCATGTTAGACAGTTGAGAAACTGACTCATTTATAGGCCATTTACTCCCACTAGGTTGACTAGATTCAGGTATCCCCTGTGATTCCTGATTCGTTGATAGAGGAACAGTATCCTCCTCCTCTATTGCAAATAGAGAAGTTGATTTATCAACTTCACCTTTTGTTGGGAACTCAGTTTCGAGAAAAGTGGCATCTCTTGACTCTATTTCAGATATGATTTCATCTTGTTGCTCACCAATAAAAACATAACCCTTAGAGGTATTAGAATATCTTACAAAGATACACTTTCTACAACTGGGTCCTAATTTTTCATATTTGTGAGTCTTGTCATGAATATAAGCAGTTGACCCCCATGGTCTCAGATTACTTAAATCTGATTTTCTGCCTGTCCAAAGTTCATATGTAGTAGATGAAATAGATTTAGAATGCACTCTGTTAAGTGTGTAGGTTACTGCCAATAATGCATCTCCCCAATAGGAAATAGGTAAATTAGCTTGAGCCATCATCGACCTAACCATTTCAAGCAGAGTTCAATTTCTTCTTTCAACAACTCTATTTTGTTGTGGAGTCTCAGGGATAGTTAACTGTCTAATAATCTCTTTCTCATTACATATTATCTTGAATTGATCAGACAAATATTCACCTCCACGGTCAGTGCGAAAGGTTTTAACCTTACGTTCCAATTGATTCTCAACTTCGTTTAAATAACGATTAAAGCAATCTAATGCTTCAGATTTATGAGAAATCAAATACACATGACCAAAACGCGTGAAGTCATCAATAAATGTAATGAAATAAGAACTTCCATGTCTAGCCTTCATGTTCATTGGACCACAAATATCCGAATGAATTAATTGCAATGGTGATTTAGCCATAATAGCCTTACCAAACAGTTTCCTAGTTGCTTTTCCAATAAGACAATGCTCACATATAGACAAGTCAACTTTAGCACGAGTGCTGAGCAGACCCTCTCTTGCTAATCTATGTTGGAACCCGGATGGCTAGAGAAGGGGGGTGAATATAGCCAGACACAAATTCTTGCTCTTTGATACTTCTGCATGATCAGATTAGTAGCAGTGGAAACAAAAACACAGAAGCAGAAATGAAGGACAACAAATAAAAACACAGAGAAAGCAAACCGACGCTAACACCGCGATGTACAAGGTTCGGGGATAACTTGCCCCTACTCCTTGGCGCGCCCGTAAGGTGGGCGATCCCTTGATCGTCGGCAGATCAAGCCCCGGTGAACACCGGATAAGATAGAGTCTCCTTCTCGGTGGAGAAACCTCTCCATAGATCTCACAGATGATTGAGCTTCAGTACAAGAGATCACACAAGAAGGAACACTCACAAAGACCTCACAGGAATGCAACAAGATCGCTCAAGCACAAAGCAACAGAGAGCACGAACACAGCCCAGCCAAACTTCCCAAGTTTTTGTCTTGTTCTCTTCAGCTCCTTTGCATCTGCTTCAACTTAAGCTCTGCTCACCATCACAAGATTCATCAGCATCCACTGAGCCAGCCTGAACCCACTGACCTCCCTGAGCACTCAGTCCACTGAAGACCTCCTCTCCAGCTGAGCCTCCGTCAGTTGCCAGCTGCGTCAATTGCCCGTTGAAACCTGAGAATGAGAAACAACCAAACCTGCTCAACGGAAAGCCTCCCATTGACCCTCCTTGAGTGTTTGAATCACCTGCTATCACCTGCACACTCCAACAGAGGCTTAGCAATGCATATCAAAACATATCATCAATGAATCAGAGAATCGGCAGAGAAAACAATCGCGATCAGAGCTTCTAACAGCGTATTTGAATTAAGGTGATCGGTCACCGGACCGATCAGAGAGCCTCCTGATCGGTCACCAGACCGATCAGGCTGGGTCTAGACCGATCAGGCTCCGCCCTGATCGGTCCCCAACGCTCAATTAGAAATCGCGATTTCTTTGGGACTCTCCTGGATCGATCACTAGACCGATCCCAGGTTGTGGGTCGATCACCCGACCGATCCACCCCTTTATCGGCCGATTTCTGAGCTTCGCAGTCCAAACCTCCTGATCGGTCACCGGACCGATCAGGGAGCCTCCTGATCGGTCACCAGACCGATCAAGTCATGCCCAGACAGATCAGGCTCCGTCCTGATCGATCATAGAGAGGAACCTGCGACGCTGGATCGTTCTCCAGAATGATCTGCACAGTGATCTTGATCGGTCACCAGACCGATCAGGAGCAGATCAGCAGGGGAACTCAACCTCACTGTTCGCTCCCTGATCGGTCACCAGACCGATCAGGAGCAGATCAGCAGGGGAACTCAACCTCACTGTTCGCTCCCTGATCGGTCACCAGATCGATCAGGAGCTAAGCAGTGGGTGAAACGCATACTCCCAGATCGGTCACCAGACCGATCAGTCATCGCTGGATCGGTCACCACACCGATCCATGAAGGAGCAGCGTGCCAACTTCCCTGATCGGTCTGGTCTAGGCAAGCCCAAATACACTCTAAGTCACGAGAACAAGCCTCCAGCCCTTCTCTAACTCGTGCCATGCCCAGCTTCACTCACTGGGACTTCAACCTAGCCCTCCAAGCTAGGACCTGGCTTCACTCACCAGGGTTTCGATCACCCGGCTTCACTCACCGGGACCCGACTTCACTCACTGGGATTTCAACCTAGTTTCACTCACTAGGATTTCGGTCACCCGGCTTCACTCACCGGGACCCGGCTTCACTCACCGGAATTTCAACCTAGCTTCACTCACTAGGATTTCCATCACCTGGCTTCACTCACCAGGACCCGGCTTCACTCACCGGGATTTTCATCACCTGGCTTCACTCACCAGGACCCGACTTCACTCACCGGGATTTCCATCACCTAGCTTCACTCATCAGGACCCGGCTTCACTCATCGGGATTTCCAACACCTGTCTTCACTCACCAGGACCCAACTTCACTCACCGGGATTTCCAACACCTGGCTTCACTCACCAGGACCCGGCTTCACTCACCGGGATTTTCATCACCTGGCTTTACTCACCAGGACCCGGCTTCACTCACCGGGATTTCATCCAACCTAGCCCTCCAGACTAGGACTTTTCACCTAACCCTCCAAGTTAGGACTTTTTCCATGCCTGCGTGCGATCTCCCAGATCCACCTGGACTTAACCCGAATTTCATTCAACCAAACTTAAATCATTGTCAAACACCAAAACAACAACCGGGCCAGACAGCATCAACAATCTATTCATTCTTTCTTGTCCTGTATGTCCTAATCTAGCATGCCAAACTTCATCATTAACATCAGCATCCTTAGTAAGAGCAATGTTTGAAAAACAACCATTATTTCCATAATTAACATCTGGTTCCACATCAAGAACCATGAAACCGTTTGATACATAATCATATCCAATTAACACAGAGTTAATCTTAAGTTCTACACAAGGACTATAAAAGTTCATACAATAACTCAATTCAAGAAGACAATTAACAGAAATCAGATTTCGTCAAATCTCAGGAGCATACAGGACATCATGCAGAAACAAGGTACGCCCACCACGAAGGTTGAGTTTGCAAGCGCCAATTCCTTTGACTTTAATTCTTACATTGTTTCCCACATATATCCACTTATTGCAAGCTGGTACCCGATGGTACTCCACGTATGTAGCTCGATCACGAGCTACATGGCTCATTGCTCCTGAATCTATAATCCATAAAGGATAAGAATCATCTAACAACACTGAACTAGCAACATAAAGCTCATGAAAAGAAGACAAACATGGATTTACCTTTTTCGACTTAGTACATTCCCGAGCAAAGTGACCCTTCTTGCCACAGTTGTAGCAAGTCAGCTTGCTTTTAGGTTTCTTTCCAAACTTCTTTCCTTTCTTCTTGATTGGGTCTTGTATAGCAGTAGCACCAGCTTCTTTTCCCTTACCCTTTCCTTTCTTGAATCATCTTTTCTTATTCTTGGATCCAGAACCTTCAACTACAAAAGCTTGTTTAGAAATCCTTGCGAATTCGATTCTCTCCGTCTCTAGTTCAATATGGCGTGAGACATTAATGAAGTCTTGATACTTTCACTGAGTAAGGTTTTGTTTCATCATTTCCCAAGAATTAGGAAGGGAACGAATAACTACCTGAACCTATTGTTCATCAGTCAACTCATGACTAACAGCCTTTAGTTCCCGAATCATATTCCCCATTCCTCTCAGATATTGAGCTATGGTAACATTGGGGCGCTTTTTACAACTGTCAAACTTGATTGTTAGTTGGCGAAGCTTCCTTATACTAACTTCACTGTATTTTTCTCTCAGGGCTACCCAGACGGCATGAGCTGATGGTAGTGGCTCATACTCAAATACCAGATCGTCTACCATTAAACTAATCAATATCCCCTTAGCAATGAAGTCTTTTTTCTTTCATGCTCTATAGGCATCAAGATTAAGTTTATGCTATGCAGTTGAACTATCAGCAGGTTCTTCCATGAACTAATTTACAATCTCTAAAACTTTCTGTACCTCAAGAATATATTGTATCTTGAGATGCCATATTTTATAATTATCCCCATATAATTTCTCTCCCTTGTTCAGCTCGGCTATGATGTTCTTAGTTGCCATGATCTATCATAAATAAACATATTATTCATTAATTCAGTGTATATCATCTGTACATAATTTATGATTGACTCAATGTAAATTTGAGTTGGTTTACGAAATTAAGTGGTAACTGCGTATGATCAAATCTAATTAACATTGATCAATTATATTATATGCATCCCATTAAATGAACTAATCATTTGTCTTGAATATAAACTAATCATATAATGAACTAATCATTATCAAGTCAGTTAAAACATAACATAACTTTTCATTAACATATATTACTGTCTATACATAACAACAGTATCTATATAACTTTATTAAATGAGCTTATTCAATTCGTACACAACGACCACAACAACAGAATTTAATAAATTAGATAAGCTGATATTACTCTCATAACAAAAAATATTATGACAGTGGTTATAACTTTCTCATTCATCTCAAATCGGTCAGTCTCGGGATTTTTCGCAGTTTCTATAGGATCTTCCTCAAATATTTCAGGATCTTCCTCAAACATTTCAATATCAGGATCTTCCTCAAATATTTCAGGATCTTTCTCAGGCATTTTAACATCTTCCTTAAATATTTCAGGATCGTCCTCAAACATTTTAGGATCTTCCTCAAACATTTTAGGATCTTGTTTTGAGTCTTCAGAATCTTCTAGATCCTCTGGAAACTCATGGCGAAGTAACTGCTTACATAACTCAGCATATGAGATACGACATTCATAGCGTCTCTATATCTGGTGTGCAACTTCTCTCGCACGCCTTAGCAATGAACGAATCAATGCTCCGATTCTATAGTCATCTAAGATTGGAAACTCTTCCTGCTCGAGTTTCCAAAATAGTTGATCCAATTTTCCTATATTTCCTTGGATTCCTAGAATTGGACTATAGTTTACTTCTTCTATCTGCTCCATTAGCTCACAACATCGCTATAGCAATGAATCGTGGTGCATATCTCATGCGATATCTGGAATTGAAAAATGACATGCAGTACAAAACTGATAAACCAGTAACAAAACTAGTCTTTTTCAATTCACACATATGCATAGAAAGAAATACACAAGCAAATAAGAAAATATATGTTTCCTTTACTTGAGTAGCTACAGTTGACTATGCTACTGGACTAATCGATTTGGATGCTTTACTGTTGTTATTTCACCTAAGCCCATTTACGTTTAGGTTCAACCGATTGATCAAATCAGTTAGTTTGGTTCAGGTTTCTGATCAAACTGGTTTGGTTAAATCAACTAATGGTTTAAACCAGACCTGGTTTGATTGGACCAACCTAATCTCATTAAATCAAACCCAAGTCTAATCGTTGACTGATTCAAATAAAATAAACCAGATTTTAAAATAATAATACCATTATAGCACTTTCGGTAGACTATTGTGTTGGTTAAGCAAAGGTTTACGGGTCAACCCTTGCACGGGGCATCTTTCCACAAGCGGCGAGAGAAGAAAACCCCTAATCTCCATGCCACCCGCCGCCTCTGCAATTTCTTCACGTCACAGAGGCTTCCGCAGGTTCACGACACATAGTCACCCAGCGACTAGCGTTGGATTCTCGCCAGTGATCGGAGAAGAGAACGACGGAGAAAAAAACTCCGACAGCGATCGATGGAGAGAAGTAAAAAACATGCTTATACAATCTAAATTGCTCTGATACCAATATTAGATCTTTACGCATGAAACTTATTCGCATATAAATCAGACTTACAGTGATTGTATTGGATAATCTTCTCCTCTTTTCTTCTTCTTGTTGTCAAGAGAACGATCACAGAGCGGACCGATTTCTCTTTCAGCTACAAACCAAATCCTTAAGAATAATGTTCTGACTTCTTCACCTCTCTTGGATTGAAGTTGGACGACCAATTTATTAGTGGAAGAAAACTCTTCCTCTACCTCCATCAATGGAGGATTTGAAGTGTCACGACCCCAGAGGCTCATGCTTCCTCGAAAATTGGGCAGCATCTCCCCTGTACGGCGGACAATATAGGGCAAATGTACATACACTCTCCACCAATACTAGCTCAGCCACAAGCGGCTGGCATCACAATAATAAATAAAGCACACATCCATGCAGTTTATATCGAAACAAAATAAATGGATGGCTCAGCCATCATTAACATAAAAAAAGTCTACATACCGGTAGTAACGACAAAACCAAATGGATATTCGACAAATAAAAATAACTACGGAAATAAATCAAATACTAAATCAAACCAACCCAAACCGACACGATGGGACTGAGGGACTGACAACTGGATCATCTCCTGGCTCCAAGCAAAATATCTACCTGCTACCTGAAACAAAAATGGGAGGTAGCGGTGGTGAGTTTGGGTGGACTCTGCGGGTATATGAGTAGACAATAAGCATGGCATAATAAAAGTACAATAAGTAGAGAACCAACAGGGTACAGTCCATAAGGAATATAAGATTTCCTAAACATGCATAGCATATATAAAACAACAAGATATAAAACCGAATAACAACTGATATAAAACAGAATATCAACTAAGCAGGTAAAAACAACGCGACAACGATAAATCCAATATATACATGCATGTCAATCAAGTGCAACAACCATAGCTCATATAAGTGCATCAAACACAAACAAATGCATAAAAGAAATACGTATGCATATGATGC
This sequence comes from Boesenbergia rotunda, assembly GCA_024364735.1. Taxonomy (NCBI): domain Eukaryota; kingdom Viridiplantae; phylum Streptophyta; class Magnoliopsida; order Zingiberales; family Zingiberaceae; genus Boesenbergia; species Boesenbergia rotunda. The sequence continues at coordinate 131,696 of JAGFNQ010001328.1, read as the reverse complement.
AATGACATGTGTCACCCCTAGCGTCAGTCAAGCCGTCAACACATCCCATCTGTGTGACCGAGTAGGTAGGGCTGTGACAACTGTACGTACTCCAACAACAAATACCACAAAGGTGTGGTTGAGTGGACAGGATGCTGGAGAGCCAACTACTCCAAAAATCCCGATACATAGGGGGAGCCACCAACAGCTCTAATATCCCTCTAAAAACAACGGTGAGGGTGAGCCACCAACGGCTCTAATATCCCTCTAAATCAACGATGAGGGTGTCACTGTTTAGCATAACAGGACAAATGCTTGCACTCTAACAGCTACCACGACAACAAGTGGTTGAGTGAATCGAGCAACAATATGACTAACGACAGCTTAACCAAATGTAAGCCCAACTGTCATTAGTATGCAACGTGCAAGTATGGTGCATGCTATACGATGCACGAACAACCGGAGAAACAACGATGCAATAAAATCCAACGAGTATACGATGCATCAATACAACCAATCAAAAATCGCAAACCAACGATTATGTACCTACACTAATAGGTAGGATATTTCTAATGCCAAATAAACCTAATTGTGTTTAATGGACTTCTAAGTACTCGCGTACAAGCGGTACTTTACAGAACAGAAAACCAATAGAGGACTGTACGGATACAAATTTTGAATACTCGAAGATCAACGAAGAATAAGTATCAACGACGATGTTAAGATAACAAACGATAAAGAACAAGGTCAAGCAACCTACTAGACATAAGATAGTCATGCTTTAAGGTAAACGAAACTACTCGAGTACAAAGGAGAAATACTCGCCTTTATTGTAGAACGTAACGAGAAGAACCTCCCACGATCGTTGACGTGAGTCCAAGGTCAAGGTCCTGTTAAATAATTAGAATTAAGCTATTTATACAATTAAAAAAATTAGCTAAATAAATAATCAAACACGGTTAGAATAAATCCTAACTATAATACTTATTTAATCAACTCATAACCCAATCCAAAAACCCAAATATAACTCACGGCAACCGTATCCAAATATCATAATTCCATTTCAACCTCTTTAGCTTATGACAGTGGAAACAAATCAGTAATTCAAATTAATCAAAGCGATTCATCTATAACTCCACAGGGAATCAATTTTCTAAATTTAACTACACTCTCAGAAGCTAATCAACATCAATTCAACCAAGAAGAACAATGCAACTCCTCAATCTAACCCAAAGTAACAACTCAAAACAACAACTCAATTCAACACATGATTACCATTTGAACACAATAATCCAAGTCGAACTCAATTAATTACATTACTCACCATTTAATCTTATAATTCTTTATAGTTTTCGAATCAAACTATCGTTAACCTAAAAAAATCAACCTGAATCATCATTATGTTCAATCCATCTTACTACTCATCCACGTCAATGGGGAGCAAACCGCCATCAACCAGAACCACCATCTCTGATTAAGCCACACCAGTTTCACAACCAGTGAAACCTATTTTCTCTTACAAATTGCTTTCTAAGACCACGCAAATTCAAACAAACCCTTACCTGAGATCGGCCGGCAACTTCACAATCGCGAGAGAAAGAGACGCCGTGATCAAAACAGAGTGGCAGGTGGCTTGGCTCCGACTAGGGCTAGGGTTCGGCGGTGGCTATCGCAAGGGAGAGGCGACGGCTAGGCTCGGCGCGTGCGGCTACGATACTCTACTCATGCACGCCGGAGAAGAAGAAGGAGAAGGAAAGAAGTAGACGGCGCGGGGCGACGGTCGGCGTCGCTAAGGCTGCGGCGTCGGGCAAGGGGGGGGGGGCGAGGGAAGAAACTGAATCGAGATGAGGGGTTTTAGGGCTTATAATATTTTTTTTGGAATTTTGCAAATAAACCCTATAAGTTTGTAATATTCCAACTAGATCCCTAATTTTTAAAAAAATGCCTTTTCAATCCTTTCAAAATCCGATATTTAACATGAAGGGTTGGAAGATGAAGAGGAAGGGTTCCTCTTCCTGTAACTCCAACAAGAAGGTCAAGAAGGTCAAGAGAGGCCTCTGGTCTCCTGAGGGAGATGAAAAGCTCGTCGACCAAATCACCAAACATGGCCACAGCTGCTGGAGCACTGTCCCTAAAGAAGCAGGTCTCTCTCTATCTCTCCATCTCTTGATCTGATCTCTGAATATGTATGTTGGAATCAATCTTTGCAGGGTTACAGAGATATGGCAAGAGTTGCTGACTTAGGTGGATCAACTACTTGAAGCCTGACCTGAAAAGAGGTTCCTTCTCAGCAGCAGAAGAGAGAATTATAATTGACGTCCATAGAATCCTAGCTAGGTAACAGATAAGTCAACACTAATCCAAATTGATTCAGAGGCAAACGCACACTTTTACGTAGGAAACTATGAATCGAGATCTATCAATATCAATTCATATGGGCTCAGATCGCAAAGCATCTTCCTGGAAGAACAGACAATGAAGTGAAGAACTTTTGGAACTCATGCATCAAGAAGAAGCTGATGGCACAAGGCCTGGATTCAAAGTCACACAACTTGTTATCTTCTTTTCGATCTGTTAGCTCAATGAATAATAATTGCGAAGAGCTTTCTAGATTCGGCTATGGGCACTCTGTTCGTCCGGCACCCTTCACCATTAGCCCTCCTATCAAAAGCTTTGACAAGATGAATCACACCAGCTCTGTGGATCGCTGCGGCTTCAACTCAGGACTCCCTAATTTGGAGACAATTTTGCCGGCATTAATAGCTAGCTCTAATGCTCTTCCCTCGCATGATCAGAATGCAGCGGGTGCAATTCCTGGGCCCAACTTCCAGTGCCAACAAGAGGATATGATCAGCGATCATCAGCTCCTGATGGGCTTCAGCCTTCAAGGATCAGATGATGGACAATTCTTTGGTCGACTTCACCGGCGCCAATAGTGGCTCTTCTTCCTCTTCCTTGGATTACACAAATGCGTCCTCCTCTTGCTTTGGCCATCAACCAGGTTCAGGTTTCAGTTGCTTGGATGAGAAGTACATTTGGGATGAAGGTGCAATGGGAGCACTAAATTTAAAACAGGGTCTTGAGGAAGGGCAAGTTCATCAAGTGGGGGCATCATATGCCACAACCCTTGACCTTGACATGATAGAGAGTGCATTTTTGGCTGCTGGAGCTGAGTTTTGCAGGGGAACTACTTCAATGGAAAACCTGCAATGGGACTGTTAATTAATTAGGTCTAGCTCATTATTTCCATTTCCTAATTTCTACTTTTTTTGTTTTCTTAAATTGGCTGCAAAGCAGCAAAGTTAAATTGCATTTAAATTGCATTTTTCGCTGCTGGAGGCTGGAGCCTAAATTGCATTTAAGCTAGGAACCGGTCCTTGTAAATTTTTAATAATATTATTTTTTATATATAATTTTTTTATTATTTTAGTATAGAAAATTTTATTTTCTTAATATATGTATTATTTGATCCCATTAAAATAAATATTTACAATTAATTTAATGATAAATTTGATTTTTTAATCATATATCTAGAATTCAAATCCTTATAAAAAATTAAATTTTGACCTAAAATTTTAGATCTGCCCCCTGAGACCAAGGGACGGATCTACCATGGGATCCGGAAGACCACAGCCTCTTTAAATTTTTTAATAATATTATTTTCATGTAATATATATATATATATATATATATATATATATATATATATATATATATATATATATTTGTTTTATGTTCTTAGTATTATATTATTTCTGGCTGAACATTAAATCCCACGACGATAAGGGTCGACAAGCGCACGTGCAGGTTCAACTGCAACGATGACTTCCGTGGTGACCCTGCCTTCCTCAACGACACCCTCTTCGCCAGCATCTTGTCGAGCACGAACGCCGCTCGTGACGTTCGTTGCTCGACGACCGACGAAGAGGAAGAACGGGTTTGGGTTGATTGAAGCTGTTGCCTTCGCCGGCGACGTCGTCCAAAGATTACTTACTCTGATCAATGCCTTGTAAATTTAACCGAGTACGCATTCAATTTCGTCGTTAGAAATAAATTAAGAAGATTCCAGTATTCGAAGTATACTTTTGGTGAAGCGATCGATGTGGGGTCTCCCGGAGGCGATGTCGATGAACTCGACAGACGGCGTGGAAAACCTCCCCTCGCCGCTGGACTTGCTCCGGCGGAGCGACGCGTTGCATTCCCACGCGAACCGAAAGCGGTAACAGTGGCGCTACAGCAGCTTCTTGGGGCTCCTAGTTAGCGATCTAGGGAGAGCTCACGATCGAACTTGAGCTGCGGGAGCACCATCGGCTGCGGAGCTGCAGCGCCGCCGGCTGTCGGTACGGACAGTAAATTGTTGGGTTGTCTCATGTTGTAAAAAGGCGGTTCCTTCGTCCCCCAACCTCCGCCCTGAGACCAATGTTAAAAGTCGTAAATCACGACAACGAAAAAGTTAGTGCGCGGAAGAGATACACAAGGACTAACGAATTACACCACATGATTCTCCCTCCGCTGCATGCTGGGATTCCCCTATCTGTTATCGGGCTCTCACGGGCTGAATTGAATGGTAAGATACCTGATCGATTTAGTCGAGGTCATAAATACGAGAGTTATCAGTTGCGCACGAAAATAAAATCCTAATCTGCTGGCATTAATTCTTTCGACCCTAAGCGTCTCATCACACTAATAATAATCGTGATTTATTTTCCTCTAAAATCTATGAGGCTGGGATCAAAGAATCGCTAAAGTGACGGTTCCATTTTTTTGGTCCCCTATCTGTTATCGGAGACAAACACGATCGCTAATTCTTCTCGGTAGCCGGCATCGCGGCGTGGTTTGGAAGAGGATATTTATTTGACATCTATTCACGGAACCATGCAAGCGTTGACTTATACAGTGCATTGTTGGAGACTCGTATTTGGAAGCACGAATTATAATTTTGTACTATAATTATTTATTTTATGAGTAATGATGAGGAGAGTGAAAATAGGAGAGTGAAATATATAATGAATGATGTGGTATGATATGGTATGACGTGATATTTTTTATATACACGTTCGATTATCGTTTGGACACCATCGGCGACCTTCGGCCGCTGCCCCGAATCAAACTATACTCTGAGAGGCACGATGAACCCGTCGAAAATCGTATATATAAAATATCACATCATTCATTATAATTTTCATTCTCTCATTTCTACTCTCCTAATCATTATCCTTATTTTATTGTTCCAAATAAGGTTCATCTGGTCCTGGGCGATACATCAGTTAGATCCTCTAAATAATCAATCAGTCATTTAAGAATATAATCCTATTTATGTGTACTCTGATATATATATATATATATATATATATTATATATATATATATATATATATATATATATATATATATATATATATATATATATATATATATATATATATAATGACAATCTCAAGAATCCTGACCGTTTATATGAACTTTCACGAGTCCTTTCTAATTCAATTTGATAGCGGTGAAATTTTTTTATGAAATTTAATTATTTATTTTGAGACTAATTTATTAAAAAAATTAGATAAGGATATTGATCGATTGATTGAAAGAGTTGGATATGTGAATTTAAAAAAATTATATGATTTGGGCTGACATCGAATTAATTATTTCATTTTATTTGTATATCAACTAAAATAAAATATTGTAGATAAATAGGCTGAGATCCCATGTCGAAATATAATAAATTGAATTTATTCTCGTCGTGTCAGTGTTTTAAATTCGCTTTTTAAAATAAAATTTATCATGTGGTAGGTTTTCGACTGATCTCTCCTAGATTAAATTAGAGATTTCAAACATCATGCGGATTGATTTTCTTCTAGGATAAAATTTTCCAAACTATTTTTTTTCTTAATTATATATATACTTAATGTTAAATGAACTTATACTGTGTTCAAGTGTTCCTGATCTTGTGCATATATATAATGACTAGCTTATGTCTCCTATTGATCGTCCAATGACTAGTATTAATCGAACGTTGACTAATGTTTGACTGATAAATGATGATGGTTGACCGGCGCATCGCTTCATGGTGTAGCACTCTGCGTGTTTACTTTAGTCCTTTTTATATTTAAACTAATATCTGATATTTTAAAATAAATTAAATTTAATGTTCAAGTTTATATAAAATAATCAATATTCTAAAAGAAATTTATTTCGACCATGTTATAAGACATAATACAAGACAATAATATGTGATAAAATTTGGATTTTTTTCATAGAAGATTATTTTTAATTAAATCATAAACATATAAAAAGCACGAGAAGTCTTAATCATTAAATGTTTTCAAGACCTTTAATGTTAAAGTTGAATTATTAATTAACTTGACAAGAAAATTAAAACTATCAAATTTAAAGTGGTGGATAAGATGAACAACTTCCAAATTCTTTTGTAATATATTTGTAAAAATATGATATCATTCCTCAATACATTGTAATAAGAACTTCAAATTAAAATGATATAGCCGAGAGACAAAATAGGACTCTAAAATGGTAATAAATTATTTTTTTAAATCAATAATATCATTTTAGAAAGAAATCTCAAAAATTAAATTAAGTTTATATTCTCAAATTGAGTTCCTAATAAAGCAATAGCTAAAACCTCATATTAGTCCAACAAAGCTAATGAAAGAAAGTTATACTTAAGAACAATAGATTACTACTTTGTTAAATACTCAAGAAAGAATGCTAAATTTATTAAGACAAGGAATAAATTTGAGATAAGGAATGCTAAATTCATTAAGAATGTTGAAGATAGTGGGAGTGCTTAATTAATCAAGGAATATTGTTTTTAATAAGGAACTTAATGTGTTGTTGTTCCTAGTGACTAGTGTTGCGACCAATAATGATCTTGATAATTATAGCTATCATTATACAAGATGCAAATATAGATAGTCAAAACAAATATGAAATACCTCCTATAGAGGAGCAGCAACGTACAACCACAATTGAAAGCAGCCTCATTAATCATTAAGGAGATCCACTAAAAAGAATAGACTAGCAATTTTGAGTGATTATATATATATATAGTTTATCTCCAAGACCGTGCTAAAGACTCATCTTTCTTAGTTTCATTAATCTTATATAATTAATTTAATGTAATTTGCCAACCTAATTAACTACTTCATCATTTGACAACCTAATTATAATAATAAGTAGTTACTTATTTTCTCTACGTGAATAATTTTAAACTAATTTTATTGATTGAAATTCAATTCTCAAGTATGATCTCTTTTTAATTAAAAAAAAAGGCAGTTGAGTTTGTGGGAATCAACACACAGAAGGAGGCCTCGCCAATATCATATTGCAAATAATTTCTCAGCCTGCTTTCTTTGATACCAGAACTCAATATCCCTATCAAACTGTAACATCCAACTTTTTTTTTAAGGGAATTCAATGTATTGGTCCTCTCTTTCCATTTCTTTTCTGAATAAGATATTATCAGTCATATTCCAGTTTTCAACTTTGATGAATTTGCTCGATTTGTAAATGGAATGCATGGTCTGGTTTTGTTCTGCAAATGACTTGAACTGAAGTTTGGGACTTCTCTTTGAAACACTGATTGAACATTGCTGCTTCATGAACAAGGCCGAATGATCAAATCATTGCTAAAAGAAACATCAACCCTGTCAAATGAATTCAAATTCCCTGTAGTCGTCTCTCAAAATTGAAGGGATGGAAAGGACCAATCGAAATCCGGATCACATCAGTAGCTTTCCTTGTTCATTTTAATGCTCCTGCAAGAGGAACATGTGGGCGATAATGGCTGCTCGGAGAGCATGCAGGGAAGTGTTGTCCTCCTGCACAATGAAAGGTCGACTGTCAGAATAAATTTGGCTTCGCTTTGCACCAGCAGCACACATGGTTTCGAATCCACTCGGTGCACGAACTGTTCTTACAGGTCGATAAGGATTTTTCCGTCTCTCGAAAGTGATCGGACAACAACCTTCTCTTCGGAGGCATGCGATAAAGTTGAAAGGATCGATACAGAGAAAAAAGAAGATGAGATGATCATAAGCTATGTATGGCCAAGCCGCCACAAGTGAACAAAAGAACAGAGAGCTGTTCATCTGTCACTACCATTTGTTCTATTATGTAATCCTTAAGACATCAAATATTCTCTTCATAATTAATCTACTGAAGCTAAATAAGCTGTATTATGTGTAGCTAAAACATCCTTAGGACATTGTCGAGATGCGATCATACATTCATTCATTTTAATGGAATGGCTGTCGAGTGATAATCAATGTCTCTATTTTATTCATTAATCATTATTGATCATCGTTTGGTGATTATCAATGTTTCTCTGAAAGGAAATGGCAACGAGACATTCATTAATTGGACAACGAAATAGCGGTTATGATTATGATTTGGATACTGTTTGATACTTAATACTCAGAACATGGACATCTTTTCCCTCTCTCGGCGGTGAATGGCCTCCAAAGTTTCGGCAATCAGTTACCACCTCATGAAACTTTAGCATAACTGTATAAACTGTCACAAAGCTCCTCACTGTGGACCATTAATGGCGGAAGAGAAAGAATAGAAGAGTTGGAGATAAGGGTTGGGTTAGGTGTGATGGTTCAAATATCAAAACATCCCCTTTTGCTTCTTCTTCTTCTTGCACGTCGCATTCCCAGCATTAAATTTGTCTTCGAGCCCTCAATTGTCAATTCCAACAACAAGTAGTCTTTCTCTCTGTCTCTCTCTATATATAAGTTTCTAAAGGGCCTTTCCTTGACATGGAGGACTCTAACCACTCACCCGTCGACGCCTCATCCTCTTCCTGCTACGAGGAGAGTGGTTGGACCACCTACTTCGAGGACTTCATGGCATCGGAGGAGAGGAGGAGAGCGGCCAATGGATCTTCCTCCGGCGTCGCCATGGGCAATTCCTTGATCTCGGATGCGGCCTCCTGCGTTTCGAGGAAGACGGCGCAGCCACCGGCGCCGCCGCCGGCGGCGTGCTTCGAGGTGTCTGATAAATACAAGAACCTGAGCCTGAGGAGGAGGAAGGGGAGGAGACTACTAGAAGACGATGCCTTGGAGGACACAGCAAGCTCGCCCGTCAATAGCCCCAAGGTGAATCATCACAACACTCAATCTCCAATCTTGAAGAACAAGAATAAGAAGAAAAACAAAACTGAAATCTTTTTTGTGTTGCTCAAAATTAAAGGTTACTAATCTGAGTGCGACCTCAAGCAAGAAAGATGATAACAGCAGGGACACCGATCTGGTAAGCAATCTAATGCTTTTTTGATTCCTTTTAAATTATTCTTCTTCGTAGATTTCATTTTGGCGTCTGTCGCAGCAGGATGGCGTTGGGCGCGGGAACGATCCGGAGATGAAAGAAGTCGTGAATGGGTTTGATTTTGGGGAGAGGACGAGCGAATGCGCAGAGCCGAGGAAAAGAGGGCTTTGTTTGGTTCCTTTGTCCGTGATAAACTTTTTAGTTTGATGAGTTTGTTCAAAGTGATTAAGCCAACCAAAGCAATTTAATGTAGATTTTGTTCATAATGGAAATGGAGTCGAGGTAATTTAATGCGTCCTGGAAGGGAAGATGGCTCCATGTGCAAATGCTTGATTTGTCAACGCGGTAGACTTTTGATTTAGCGAGATTGTAGGGAGATCTAGACAGACTATTCAATCCAAGTCAACGAAGCGTCCAATAACGAATAAAAGTCTCCACGCGCAGCATAATCATCTCGATAAGATGATTGGGGTTCTTGTTAGATATTTGAGTTTTCAAAAGTTTAAATATAATTTTATAAGAAAAAATCGAGGCATCATGAATCGATAAAAGTTAGAATTAATTTTAAAACAAAATTTATGTTTCGCGTATATGAATCTAGATTATTAATTTATCTAAAATCGATTACGGGTGAATAATAAATTAATTATTTAAAATCAGCCCAAAATTGACATAAAAGGAAGAAAATGGGGAATAATCCTATATCTGAAATATCAAAGATGTTTGCCTCCTTATATGTGTTTCTGCCCTCGGGGCTATGGTGCAGCGGTAAGGTCACTAGTCGTTAACCCAGGAATCCGCGGTTCGATCCCCAGCTACGGTGCATTTTGCAGGAATTTTTTCTCCAAATGGGGCGCGAACCCTGGGACGCTGGGCTTCTAGATTGGCCACCGCGAGCGCTTCCCGATTTACCCTGGTGATCGGTGGGAAACTTCCGTGGAGCCGGGCCGATCATCCCAGGTTCAATTTGTCTGCTGCCTGGTTCATCATTTTTTTTCCTTATATGTGTTTCTGTGTTAATGAAGTTAAAAAAAACACAGGTGTTCTCTTCTCACAGGCGAGCAAGTGCTCGCTCTGCAAGCCCGCCACCCGCCACACGTGCAATGGGTGTTTTGTTGGCGCACTTTGCACTCGCACGTATGCATCATCTCTGAGGAGCTTAAATTTACACTCTAAGTGATGTGTAATGTGACCTGTCAGTGTCTACGTGACATTTGGGTAGGCAGAGAGAGATGATTGAATTGCTGATTGGGCGAACGAATGACAATCATTGGATCAAAGAGGGGTGCTGGATCGCAAGTGACGCAATCTAGAGCGTTGATCGTCAAGAGTCGTGATCTGACTGTTGGTGATGAGATTTGATCCGAAGCGTCAAATCGAATTTGGCAGCTGAGAGCAAAGGGGGATCTGAAGGATTACCACCATCCAAATTTAGCGGTTGAGATCAAAGGACTATCTAAAATGTTACAATCCTCCAGATCGAACGACCCAGATCAATCCTAAACCAAAGGTTATACCCACTCACCAATGGGTACCTCACCTTTGCATCCAGAGTCCCCTATATGTTAGAATCATTCATTCAATTATCCAGAGTTCAAAAACATACATCTAATATTCTACATTGAGAGTCTAAAAAACGTACGAGAAGGTTTATTGGTCTCGAAATTTGAAGTGCTCTTATTTTGAAACATCGTCGTTGTATCTTGAAAAATAAATTACTGCTATCCGTGAACACCTATAGCGGAGCAATATCGTTTTACGGAGATAGTGTCGAATACTAGCCTCGGCGATATTATATCAGTTTGCATCCTCCCCGACAACAACCGAGACCAAGATCTCACAATCGTAAAACGATATCATGTAAATTGATATGACCTTGATTAACAACGTTCCGACCGTCGTTCCACACGGAAAGAAGCCGGAGAAGTTCAACGGAGTTGACTTCAAATGATGGATCAACGACGTTCTGACTACCTTCCATACGGAGAGAAGCCAGAGAAGTTCAACGGAGCTGACTTCAAACAATGGCTGCAGAAGATGTTGTTCTATCTGACAACGCTAAACCTCGTATGATTTGTGTGTGAAGACCCACCAACCACTACAGAAGGTAATTCCAACAGTAAGGTTGCATGCAATGTGTGGTCGCATGGAGATTTCCTGTATCGCAACTATGTTCTCAATGCATTGGACAACACGTTGTATAACGTGTATAATTCAATGGAGACGGAAGAATCTCTGTGGGAATTACTAGAAAAGAAATACAAAACTGAAAACGTCGGATTGAAGAAATTCATCGTCGGCCAATTTCTGAATTTCAAGATGGTAGATTCCAAAAGTGTGATGTTTCAAGTCCAAGACATTCAACTGATACTTATGATCTGGATACTGAAGGCATGAAGCTGAATGAGTCGTTCAAAATAGCTATGGTAATCGAGAAACTCCCTCCATCATGGAAGGATTTCAAAAATTACCTCAAGCACAAGCAAAAGGAGATGAAACTCGAAGACCTGATCCTAAGGCTACGAATAGAGGAGGATAATCAAAAGTTATCCGACTCTAGAGGAACGAAGTGGGCAGTCAATGAGATGCCCAACCTGGTTGAGCTGAACGCAAGAAGTCGAAGTAATCCAAAAAAAGGCTCAAGGCAAGAAATTTAAGGGCTCGCGCTATAACTGCGGAAAGTCATGACACATGTCTAAGGATTATAGACGCATAAAGAAACCAACCAAGAGTCAGAAGGATGCTGCGAACCATATTGCAATTTCTGATGACAACCTCCCCGATTTTTCAGAACTAGATCTCACTGCGGACGTGTTTGAAGCCAACACGGTGGTGGACAACCCGAAGCAGTGGTGGATTGATACTGAAGAAACACGTCAAATCTGCTCCACATTCCAGACATCAAGAAGAACCTAGTTTTTAGATCGGCACTTGTCAAGGCCGACTTTAGACTAGTGTTCCTGTCATATAACTTTGTACTTATAAAGAATGATATCTTCGTAGGTAAAGGGTACTTAGAACAGAGTATGTTTAAAATTGTTGTAATGATTGTATACCGTGAATTTGATGGTAATAAAATAAAAATTTTCATCTACGTTGTTGAGTGTTTTAATATATGACATGATCGACTTAGACATGTTAATAATAATACTTTAAAACATCTCGTCAAATTAAATTTATTATCAAACATCAATGTTAACAAAACGCACAAATGTGAAGTGTGTGTGGAAGCAAAGATGACGAGACTACCTTTTCATTCGGTCAAAAGGTCAATGACTCCTCTAGAATTAATACATAGTGATCTATGTGATTTAAAATTCGTACGAACTAGAGGAGGTAAAAAGTATTTTATTACTTTTATCGATGATTGTACGAGATTCTGTTATGCCTTTCTTTGAAGTAAAGATAAAGCCTGAGAGATTTTCAAAACCTATAAAATAGAAGTTGAGAAATCAACTTAATAAACGAATTAAAATAATACATAGTGATAAAGGTGGAGAATATGATGCACCGTTTGATGAGTTTTGTTCAGAATCTGACATTATCCATCAAATAACGACGTCATACTCGCCTTAATCAAATAGTGTTGCCGAATGTAAAAATCAGATACTAAAGAAAATGATGAATGTCTTGTTGATAAATTCAGACTTATCCCAAAACTTATGGGGGAGGCTATATTATCGACAAATTACATTCTCAATAAAATTCCTCACAAGAAAAACGATAAAAAGTCATACGAACTATGGAAAGGCTGCGAGCAATCGTACAAATACTTGAAAGTTTGGTGGTGCTTGGCAAAGGTCGAAGCACCCAAGCCAAAGCACGTAAAGATCGTACCTAAAACATTCGATGCGATATTTGTCAGATATGCCCATAATAGTAGTGCATATCGTTTCATAGTTCACAAGTCAGACATTCCTGATATTCATGTGGGAACAACCATAGAATCTCAAAATACAATATTCTTTGAAAACGTATTCCCAAATAAGAAGGGAAATATTCAAAGTGATTACAACTGAAGTTTCAACGAACAAGACATTTCTGAACTTAGTTGTCGTAAAAGGGCTATTAACGATCAAAGCTCAGAGCCACGTCAGAGCAAATGGGCTAGAGTTGAGAAATCGTTCAGGCTGCATTTCATGACTTTTATGTCGGAAATGGATTCAAGAATATTAAGAGAAGCTCTCTCTAGTCTCCACTCCCCATTGTGGAAAGAGACTGTAAATAATGAAATTGAGTCCATCATGAATAATCATACTAGGGAATTAGTAGACTTTTCTTCTAATACTAAACCATTAGGTTGTAAGTGGATACTAAAACACAAGTATAAAGTTGATGGATCGATTGACAAGTATAAGGTCAGACTTGTAGCCAAAGGGTTTAAGCAAAAGAAAGGTCTTGACTACTTCGATACCTACTCACCTATGACAAGGATTATGTCCACACGAGTGTTGATAGTCATCGCAGCACTGTATGACCTTAAAATACATCAAATAAATGTTAAGACTCCATCCTTAAATAGTGAGTTAGAAGAAGAAATCTATATGGAGCAACCCGAGGGGTTTGTAGCTCCAGGAAAAGAGAGAAAAGGTGTGTCAACTTGTTAAGTCATTATATGGACTTAAACAAGCGCCTAAACAATGAAACGAAAAATTTGATAAAATAATACTGTTAAACGAATTCAAAATAAATGATTGTGATAAATGTATTTATGTCAAAACCACACTTAAAGGTCATGTAATCATTTATTTATATGTAGATGACCTATTTATAATGGACAGTAATCATATGATAATCATGAGTACAAAGAGAATATTGATCAACAATTTCGATATGAAAGATATAGGTGGAGCATATGCTATATTGAGAATTAAAATTCTCAGGATATCTAATGGGATAGTTCTGACACAATCTCACTATGTAGAGTCGGTATTGAAAAAGTTTAATGCGTACGATCTCTCTATAGTGAAAACACCTATGGATCTAAGTCAACACTTAGCGAAAAATCATGGTGAGCCCATATCATGATTGAAATATTCTCGAATAATAGGCAGCTTGATGTATCTCACAAATTGCACACATCTGGATATTGCCTGTATGGTTAACAAGCTGAGTCGTTTTACAAGTAATCCAAACGACACCCATTGGAAAGTATTGATGCGAGTTCTTAGATATTTGAAATATACTATGAACTATGTATTACATTACGGAAGATATCCCGCTGTCTTAGAGAGATACTGTGATACTAATTGGATATCAGATACAAAAGATTCTAAATCCACTAGTGGATATGTATTCACGATCAGTGAGGGAGCGGTATCTTGGAAGTTCACTAAGCTAACATGCATTGCTCTGTCAACTATGGAATCCAAGTTTAAAATACTAGACAAAGCAGCTGAAGAAGCTGAATGACTGTGAAACTTCTTAGAAGATATTTTGAGTTGGACGAAACTTGTGTTTATCGTACTTATACACTGTGATAGTCAATCAGCGATTGGAAGAGCACAGAGTTGTATGTATAATGGTAAGTCATGATATATACATAGTAGACACAATACCATTAGGCAGTTGATCTCGAATGGAGTGATCACAATTGAGTATGTTAATTTCAAAGATAATTTGACAGATCTTCTTATGAAGGGGCTAAGTCAAGATCAAGTATACTGCTCATCGAGAGGAATGAAATTAAAAATCTACAACTGAAACGACTGTAGCAGTAACCAAACCTTGTTGATTGGAGATCCCAAGATCTTGGTTTAATAGGACAACGAAGTTACAGAAGTTGTATTACACCACACAAGATATATTATTTCTATCCCAATCATAGGATGAATATATGCTATCCTACCACATGTAGTGAGTTTAAGCTTATGTTTTTAATGATTTCTATACCTTTATAAGGTGGAGTATGGTAGGATACTCTTGATAGAAGTGTCACCTATGTGAGTGTGAAGATAGACCGCTTCAATGAAACACTCGTGAATCTAAGATGGTGTCCATGACCAAAACGGAACCAACCATAAGAACCAAAAGTAGATGAGATAATTCCCTGTGTAGGTGTTATTATCTTAGTATACACAAATAACTGAGCAGTTCAAGACATCACGTTCACTGCGCAATCTAGTATACTGGATAGCATTTCACTGCGGAAGATTCAAAGCCACAAGCTACCTCTCCCGATGCATTGATTTATCGATTGAACTCTTGTAAAGTGTTAGCATGCATACATACAATAATTTCCATTCATGTGTGTTGATGCAGTCTGGCCCTGATTGTTGTTTTGGTGTTGACACTGATTTTAGTTTAGGTTGATTATGATTCTGATTATGATGATGGTTAAGTCCTGATCAGTGATTAGGCACGGGTTGATTGAAATCCTAACCTGGAGGGTTAGGTGTGAGAAATCCCGGTGAGTGAAGCCGGGTCCTGATGAGTGAAGCCAGGTGTTGGAAATCCCGGTGAGTGAAGTCGGGTCCTGGTGAGTGAAGTCAGGTGTTGAAAATCCCGGTGAGTGAAGCCGGGTCCTGGTGAGTGAAGCCAGGTGTTGAAAAGTCCTAATTCGGAAGAGGTGGGTGAAAAGTCCTAGCTTGGAGGGCTAGGTGAAAAGTCCTAGCTTGGAGGGCTAGGTGAAAAGTCCCATCTTGGAGGGTTAGGTGAAAAGTCCCATCTTGGAGAGTTAAGTGAAAAAGTCCTGGCTTGGATGGTCAGGTGCCTAGCTTGGAGGGCTAGGTTGGATGAAGGTCTAACTCGGAGGTGTTGGGTGAAAAGTCCTAGCTTGGAGGGCTAGGTGAAAAGTCCTAGCTTGGAGGGCTAGGTGAAAAGTCCTAACTTGGAGGGTTAGGTGCAAATTCCCAACTTGGAGAGTTAGATTGAAAAATCCTTAGCTTAGAGGGCTAAGGTGAATGAAATCCTAGCTTGGAAGGCTAGGTCTGCGTCCCTGGATCGGTCTGGTGACCGATCAGGGAGTTGGCACGCTGCTCCTTCGTGGATTGGTCTGGTGACCGATCCAGCGATGTCTGATCGGTCTGGTGACCGATCAGGGAGTGTGTGTTTCACTCACTGCACAGCTCCTGATCGGTCTGGTGACCGATCAGGGAGCGAACAGTGAGTTGAGTTCCCTTGCTAATCAGGTCCAGAACGGTCCAGTGACCGATCAGAGACTTAGGATTTGATTAAAGAATCACTGTTCACTCAAGCCTGATTGGTCTGGTGACCGATCAGGCTGGAGCCTGATTGGTCTGGTGACCGATCAGGCAGGAGCCTGATTGGTCTGGGGACCAATCAGGAGTGTGCAGAAACTGCTGGATCGGTCTGGTGACCGATCAGGCTCCTCCCTGATCAGTCTGGGGACCGATCAGGAGCAGAACATTAATTCAAATATGCTGTCAGAAGTCTGTTTTCACTGCCGATTCTCTGCTACTTGCTGATTTCTTTTTGATATGCATTGCTAAGCCTCTGTTGGAGTGTACAGGTGATAACAGGTGATTCAAACACTCAAGGAGTGTCAATGGGAGGCTTTCCTTGGAGCAGGTTTGGATCTATTGTGTTTTCAGGTCTCAACGGCGTCTGGCGCAACTTGCAACTGACGAAGGCGTGGCTGGCAACTGACGGAGGCTCAGCTGGAGGAGTGTCCAGTGGACTGAGTGCTCAGAGAGGTCAGTGGGTCAGGGTGTGAGTCAGTGGTGCTGATGGAGCTGGCGACGTTGAGCAGGAGCTTAAGAGACAAAGCTGGATGCAGAGGAGCGGAGGCGAACAAGACAGAAACTTGGGAAGTTTGGCTGGGCTGTGTTCGTGCTCTCTGTTGCTTTGTGCTTGAGCGATCTTGTTACATCTTTGTGAGCTTGTCTTCTCGAGTGTCTCTGTGCTTAACTTGTATCTTCTTGAGATCACTTGTGGAGAGGTTTCTCCACCGAGAAGGAGGCTGCTACTATCCGGAGTTCACCGGGGCTTGATCTGCCGACGATTAAGGGATCGCCCACCTCACGGGCACGCCAAGGAGTAGGGGCAAGTTATCCCCGAACCTTGTATATCGCTGTGTTAGCGTTGGTTTGATTCCTTTCTCTGTTTTATTCTTCCTGTTGCATTTTGTTTCCACTGCTACTAATCTGATCACAGGAAGAAAGTTTTAAAAGAGGGGGCGATTTGAGTGTCTGGCTATAATCACCCCCCTCTATAGCCATCCGGTTCCAACAAGTGGTATCAGAGCTTGGGGCTCTACTTCAACGGCTTAACATCCGAGAGCTAACAAAGATGGCCATGGGAAGAGAAGGGTTTAGCACCAGCCGACCTCCACTCTTTGAAGGTACTGATTTTCCATATTGGAGGTTGAAGATAGAGTTTTACCTAAAAACCAACCTCAGCATGTGGTTTGCTGTCAAGGAAGGTTTTTCTACTCCTAAAGATGCTGAGGGAAAAGAGATGGACTTCTCAAGTTAGTCGGCAGATCAAATCCGGAGAGGTGAAGCCGATGCGAAAGCGGTGGTAACTTTGCAATGCGGGTTGACCAAGGACCAACTAATCAAGGTTGGTCCCTTCACAAGTGCTAAAGATCTATGGAGCAAGATCATTGAGCTCCATGAAGGAACTCAAGACACCCGGACTGCCAAGAAGGACCTCTTTCTCAGCCAACTCCAAAATCTGTCTATGAGAGAGGAAGAAACTGTAAGTATACTTCATGGACGATTCAAGGAGATCCTAAATGGTCTACACTCCATCAATGAGAAAGTTGAGAACCGAGATCTTATAAGGTATGTCCTCAAAGCTTTTCCTAGGAACGCCTTGTGGTCATCCATGGTGGATGCTTACAAGGTTTCCAAGGATTTATCTTTTGTTAAGTTAGAAGATCTATTTTGTGAAATGGAACTACATGAGATCTCTAACAAAAGTTCAAAAGAGAAAGGTATTGCTTTAGTGGCAGGTGACAACAAGAAGAAGAAGAAGGGGAAGAAGAAGAAGAAGAAAGTCTCTTCATCTTCATCTTCATCCTTATCCGAGTCCGAGTCTGAATCCGAGGAGGAGGGCAGCTGGTCTTCTTCCTCCGAGATGGCAAACTTTGTTAGAAGAATGATGAGGAAGAGCCGGAGCTTCAAGGGTAAAGGTAACCAAAGTAAATTTAAAATTGATAAGTCTAATGTTACTTGTTATGAGTGTAGCAAGAAAGGACATTACAAGGATGAATGCCCAAAGTTAAAGAAGAAGAAGGATAAACTAAAGAAGAAAAGGAAGGCCTTGAGGGCCACATGGGATGAATCGTCCTCTAGTTCATCTGAAGAAGAGGAGGAGAAGAACACTCATAACTTTGCCCTCATGGCCATAGAGGATTCAAATGAAGAGGAGAGTGGAGACGAATCAAGCTCCTCAACCGCGCCTTCATCATCTTCGGATGATGAAGAGGTAATCTCTCCCGAGCTAGATAAGTGTTATAGAACCATTGCATGTCTAGCTAGGTTGCTTAAAAAATCCAAGAACAAAGTTCAATTGTTGAAATTAGAAGTAGAAGAATTGAAATCCTCTAGGGTGGAGGATATTAATGATTTCCATGAGAAATCCTCTAAGGATGAGGATCTTGATAATTTGCATGATAAAAATCTTGAGGATGACAATAGGATCTTGAGGAGTGAAGTTGAAAAACTCAAGAATATTCTTGAGAAGTTTTCAACTAGCTCTAAAACATTAGACATGATCTTAAATTTCCAAAGGGCGGTTTACAATAAGGTCGGTATCGGTTACCGACTTAAGGAACCAACCTTTGTATCATTAATGTCAAGAACTCAATTTAGATCACAAGATGATTCTAGGGTTCAAAAAGCCAAAAAGAAAATGACTAAGGCATGGGTGCCAAAGTCCCTCATTGTTGATGCATTAGGTCCCAAAATTTGGGTACCTAAAACTTCTATCTTTAGAATTGTATAAGCATTATTTGAGGGGAAGCATCTATCAACATGGGAGGTTGATATTGGGTGCTCCAAACCCATGAATTGAGATGAACTGTCATTCATCACAACAAGAGGTCTAAAATTAGGTTTTTCTTTGGAATTGCCTACATTTCATAAATTTAGACAACATCATGGTTTTGTGATCCATAGTTAAATAGATACATGTTTGTGAATTTTCTTATTAGTAAAGTACAAATATATGATGATGAATTCATTGTAATCAAAGGAGCATGAATAGTTTCCTGTCGACATTATACTATGCTTATTTTGATACAAACTTAATTGGAACCATGACCTTAATACACACTTGGAAGTATGACTTTTCAACTCAATCCATGAGTTTTAGCTTCAATATGCCATGATTAGGATTGAACTCTGTAGTTCACTGTAAATCTTGAAGTTAGCCAAAATATTTGCAATAACTTGTGACATATCTTAGGCTTAAGTGTTATTTAATACTTTGGAGATAAATTTAGTTGAGTATGCCATGATCTTACTGTGTGTGTGATTAACATTAATCTATGACATGCTAATTTTGGTTAAGAACAAGATGAACATATAGCTTGTGCTAATCTTTATGAAAATCTCACAAGGACTCAATGCTTAAGTACTATGAGCTAGTGATTTCTTTGTATCAATATAAATCAAGATTCTAGGACTTAGGATATCTATACATCCCCAACATCCAGCTCAAGTTTACCATGTTTTTCTGAATCATGATTTAAACCATGTTTCTATGGGTAACTTAGGGAATAAATGTTTGATACAAACCTGATCTCAATTTGTTTGGAACAAACATGTTATAAACATACAAACTGATCATGTTTTGGAAATCAGTTATTAGTATCGTATTTTGATTTGAGGGATGGTTTTTGGTTAAGAGGAACCTTTTAGGAACAAATGGATCAAATCTGATTGTATAAGGGTTTGGGAAAGGTTAAGAGTTGAAACAAACCTATTTCTGAAACTGATCAGTTTCAGAAAACATTCTGTGTCAAACCTGATCGGTCCACCGACCGATCAGGGATCCCTCTGATCGGTCTGGTGACCGATCAGTCGTCGTTCTGATCGGTCTGGTGACCGATCAGACCAACTCTGATCAAGGAACTCCCAGATCGTTCCAAATTGATCCAAAACCTCCTCAAACCAATCTCTTTTCATTGAATTGTATCAGTTTGATGATCATACTCCTAACAAATCTGATACAAACCAATTACAATTGAAACATATTTGATCCTCCATTGGTACAATCCTGGTACTAAGGAAGTACAAATTTGTTCAAGTGGTACTTGAAACAAAACCTAAATACTGATTTGATACAAACCTATGTTGGAATGTTCAAATTCTTAAAAAAGGGTTTGTTGAGTCATGACTCTTGTTCTTAATGTCGTGTTTCGGAGATTTTTCTGAAATAACGAATCTCAATAGAGTCTACATCCCTATTGTGGAATGCAAATTGTTAATGCAGTCTGATCAGGAATGTATCAGTGTTTCAGGAATTTTTCTGAAATTTGATCGCTCCCCAGACTAATCAGATATGTTTCTGTATCACGTGATCAACGAACCTGATCGGTCACGGAGACCAATCAGGACTATGTGTCAGATACAGATGCATTCCTTACTTGTCATGTGAAGCATATACGTAATTGACCATGATATACTTCTGTATATGTCTTCACATGAAATTTCGAATGTTAATGCAGTCTCATCTTGAATGAATCAGAATTACAGAAATTTTTCTGAAAACTGATTGTTCATAGATACATCAGAAATTTTTCTATATCAATCATAAGTCTGATGAAGCTGCATTATTATTTGTCATATGAAACATATACATGCTTGACCATGATATTATTCTGTATATGTTTTCATGTGAAATTCACACTTTTTGGCGTATGATGCATATACATTGTTGCCATGATACATTTATGGTATATGCCTCTCATATGCGATTCAAAAAGTATCCTTTGATTATTTTGGATTTGGGGAGAGACCCTTGGTTTGAGGGGGAGGTATGTTTAAACTTAATAACCATACCCTTTTCGATGTTTGACAAAGGGGGAGAGAATGGCTGATTAAGTTTATGGTTATTATAGGGGAAGGATCATGATTCCCTTATGAGGATTGAATTGATTGATACCATTGAATTAATTGATACCTAAACTTAAATCGGGTTGTCAAACAACAAAAAGGGGGAGATTGTTGATGCAGTCTGGCCCTGATTGTTGTTTTGGTGTTGACACTGATTTTAGTTTAGGTTGATTATGATTCTGATTATGATGATGGTTAAGTCCTGATCAGTGATTAGACACGGGTTGATTGAAATCCTAACCTGAAGGGTTAGGTGTGAGAAATCCCGGTGAGTGAAGCCGGGTCCTGGTGAGTGAAGCCAGGTGTTGGAAATCCCGGTGAGTGAAGCCGGGTCCTGGTGAGTGAAGCCAGGTGTTGAAAATCCCGGCGAGTGAAGCCGGGTCCTGGTGAGTGAAGCCAGGTGTTGAAAAGTCCTAATTCGGAAGAGGTGGGTGAAAAGTCCTAGCTTGGAGGGCTAGGTGAAAAGTCCTAGCTTGGAGGGCTAGGTGAAAAGTCCTAACTTGGAGGGTTAGGTGAAAAGTCCCATCTTGGAGAGTTAGGTGAAAAAGTCCTGGCTTGGAGGGTCAGGTGCCTAGCTTGGAGGGCTAGGTTGGATGGAGGTCTAACTCGGAGGGGTTGGGTGAAAAGTCCTAGCTTGGAGGGCTAGGTGAAAAGTCCTAGCTTGGAGGGCTAGGTGAAAAGTCCTAACTTGGAGGGTTAGGTGCAAATTCCCAACTTGGAGAGTTAGATTGAAAAATCCTTAGCTTGGAGGGCTAAGGTGAATGAAATCCTAGCTTGGAAGGCTAGGTCTGCGTCCCTGGATCGGTCTAGTGACCGATCAGGGAGTTGGCACGCTGCTCCTTCGTGGATCGGTCTGGTGACCGATCCAGCGATGTCTGATCGGTCTGGTGACCGATCAGGGAGTGTGTGTTTCACTCACTACACAGCTCCTGATCGGTCTGGTGACCGATCAGGGAGCGAATAGTGAGTTGAGTTCCCTTGCTAATCAGGTCCAGAACGGTCCGGTGACCGATCAGAGACTTAGGATTTGATTAAAGAATCACTGTTCACTCAAGCCTGATTGGTCTGGTGACCGATCAGGCTGGAGCCTGATTGGTCTGGTGACCATCAGGCAGGAGCATGATTGGTCTGGGGACCAATTAGGAGTGTGCAGAAACTGCTGGATCGGTCTAGTGACCGATCAGGCTCCTCCCTGATCGGTCTGGGGACCGATCAGGAGCAGAACTTTAATTCAAATATGCTGTCAGAAGTCTGTTTTCACTGCCGATTCTCTGCTACTTGCTGATTTCTTTTTGATATGCATTGCTAAGCCTCTGTTGGAGTGTGCAGGTGATAACAGGTGATTCAAACACTCAAGGAGGGTCAATGGGAGGCTTTCCTTGGAGCAGGTTTGGACCTATTGTGTTTTCAGGTCTTAACGGCGTCTGGCGCAATTGGCAACTGACGAAGGCGCGGCTGGCAACTGACGGAGGCTCAGTTGGAGGAGTGTCCAGTGGACTGAGTGCTCAGAGAGGTCAGTGGGTCAGGGTGTGAGTCAGTGGTGCTGATGGAGCTGGCGACGTTGAGCAGGAGCTTAAGAGACAAAGCTGGATGCAGAGGAGCGGAGGCGAACAAGACAGAAACTTGGGAAGTTTGGCTGGGCTGTGTTCGTGCTCTCTGTTGCTTTGTGCTTGAGCGATCTTGTTACATCTTTGTGAGCTTGTCTTCTCGAGTGTCTCTGTGCTTAACTTGTATCTTCTTGAGATCACTTGTGGAGAGGTTTCTCCACCGAGAAGGAGGCTGCTACTATCCGGAGTTCACCGGGGCTTGATCTGCCGACGATCAAGGGATCGCCCACCTCACGGGCACGCCAAGGAGTAGGGGCAAGTTATCCCCGAACCTTGTATATCGCTGTGTTACCGTTGGTTTGATTCCTTTCTCTGTTTTATTCTTCCTGTTGCATTTTGTTTCCGCTGCTACTAATCTGATCACAGGAAGAAAGTTTTAAAAGAGGGGGCGATTTGAGTGTCTGGCTATAATCACCCCCCCTCTATAGCCATCCGGTTCCAACAATGTGGGGTATTGTTGGATATTTGGGTCTTAAAAAGACCAAATACGGTTCGGCAAGGGAAAATCGAGGTGTCATCAATCTATGAAAGTTAGAATTGACTTCAAAACTGAAATTTACGTTTCCTGTAGACGAATTTAGACTACTAATTTGCTCAAAATCGATTACAGGTGAATAAGAAATTAATTGTTTAAAGTTAGCCTAAAATTGACATAGAAGGAAGTAGATAGGGAATAGTCCCACATCTGAAAATTCCAAAGGTGTTTACTTCTTTATATGTGTTTTTGTCTTAATGAAGTTAATAAAAAAAGAAAAACATAGGTGTTCTTTTCTTCCAAGCGAGCAGGTACCTGCGAGCCTGCCACGCGCGCACGTGTGCATGTGTGCACACGCACAATGGGCATTTTGTTGGCGCACTTTCCACTTTGTGCGTACGCATCATCACGAGGAGCATTGAGGAGCTTAAATTTATGCTCCAGGTAACGTGGCACTCTGGTGACATGTCATGTGATATGGCAGTGCCTACGTGGTAGTCAGGTGACGTGTTATGTGACGTGTCAGTGCCTACGTTGTACTTGGGTAGGTAGAGCGATTATTGGACTATTGACTGAGTGAACGAATGACAACCATTGGATCAAAGATGGATGTTGGATCGCAAGAGACGTGATCTGGAGTGTTGATCGCGAAGAGTCACGATTTGACCGTTGGTGATAAGACTTGATCCAAAGCGTCAGTTCGAATCTGACGATTGAGATCAAAGAGGGATCTAAAGGGTTACAACCATTCAAATCTAGCGGCTGAGATCAAAGAGCTATCTGAAGGGTTATAACCGTCCGATCGAATGATCCAGATCAATCCTAAACCAAAGGTCACACCCACTCACCAAAGGGTATCTCACTTCTTCGTTTGTATAAATATAATCCCCTATATGCTAGAATCATTCATTCAATCATCCATAGTTTAAATGCATACATCTCATCTTCTACATCCATAGTCCAAAAAGCCTATGAGAAAGTTCGTTGGTCTCGAAATTTGAAATGCTCATATTTCGAGATATCATTATTGTATCTTAGGAAACGAATTGCTACTATCCGCGAGCACCTGTATCGAAGTAATATCGTTTTACGGAGATAGTATTGAACACTAGTCTCGATGATATTATATCAATTTGTATCTTCGCCGATAGCAACTGAGACCAAGATCATACAGTTCTTTGAGTTGATTAAAGATGGATAAACTATTTAGTGAAACGAAGAAAAGTAAAAAAAAATAGTGAATGTTTATTTCTAATTGATGAATATTTAGAGTAACCTTTAAGAAAATAAAATTACTTTTAATACAAAAATACGTCATTGTTTCTTAGTTTTCCAACAAATATTAAGAACTCTTTTTCCAAAAAAATTAGAAAGACATACCCGTGATTAGTGAGTAAGAAACCTTTTTATAACTGAACATGAAACCTAATCTAATCCTTCCTCAAACGCACCTAGATGGGATGAGGGGAGGTTTATTAATGGAATGAGAAATGTGGAAAAGAAGAAAAAGAGAAGGTAACTTTCTTATATCTCGATTTGGAATGTAAAAAAATAGATCATTTAAGGGATAAGAGAGGATAAAAATTTTCCCCGCCTCCTCTCATCTCCTTCCCTCATTTTCTTCTCAAACAAAAATAAAAATTATCTTTTTATTACTTATATCTTTCTCATCCTCTCCCAAACAAACCATTAAAGTATCTCAAAAGATCATGAACAAAGAAAGTTAGCTAAGTTTATAAATTATCTCGGGCCATGCAACAGTGAGATAAAAATTAAGTATTGATTTTATAAAGGGAAAAATATTAAATTTAAAATTTCCTTCTCTCAGAACCAGCAACAGCAAATTGTTCTGCGGCTGCTCCCTCTTCCTCTCCTTCCAGCCGTCTCTTCTTTCCCTTCCTATCGTTCAACAGCGACCCATTTTCTTCTTCTTCCAGTAACTAATGGCAACCATCAAGAGCAGCCCTTTCTTCTCTCTTTTCCAGCAACAGCACCGACAGCAGTAAATTTTATTTTCCTGCTTTCTTTTTTCCAGCAAAACACAACATGATATCATGATTTATCTCTTCCAAATTGATCCTTATCTCTTCCAAGTTGATCATAAGACGGAACGACGAAAACGCTGAAACGAACATTTCATCTTTTACCATTATAATGGCAGACCCGGCACCAACAAGCTAACCGGACCGGTTTCTGCCCTCCTCTTTGTTTCTTTCCTATGTGAGCACAGCAGTATTCGTCGCCATCACACTGGTTGCTGCTGGAGTAAATCGAGAAGACAGCGGCTACTGCTACTCGTCGCCGGAGTCACGAGGAAAAGTCATAGTTGGCTATTTGACTTTTCCATAGTTGTCCTTATTCAGATAACGATCAATTTAAGATAAAGGATTGGTAATTATTTATTTATTTGTTGATATAAAAAAAAATAATTATGATAGTTTTGTATAGGTTTGATTGGTCCGATCGTTCTTATCCATGAAATATCTCCGTTATTTCATCCGTTAAAGAAAAATTACAAACTACGAAGTATATCTTTTATTAGATTTTTATTTAGGTTTATTAGATAAATTTATTATTTGATAATATAGTAACACGTGTTGCGTAGAATCAGGATAGTGAGATCAAGATTTGATCGATCTTGCGTGACAATGTTTGTAGATATTTATTTTAAATTTTGAATTATTTTTTTGTTATATTTTTTTTATTGATATAAGATATTCAATTTTCAAGTCGGTTAATTTTGAGAGTGATTAATTTCAATTGGTTAATTTTAAGAGTGACTAATTTAATTTTACAACAAAATTTCATTGATAGATAAGATAAATCGGGAAGTAAGTTTATATAGATAATTAATATTCTTAGACTTATTTTTTACTTAAGAAAAAAATTTTCTATAATATATCTCAATTAAAATTTAAATATTAAATCTTTTAATTATTCCTAGGAGGACTTAACAATACATTAGTCCGAGGTTATTTTTTGTTAGTGTAATCTTCTTTAGATTAAGGTTGATCAATTTGACTAAGTTCGAGTTGACTTGAATTTGAGTTTCGATGTTTGACAATGATATTTGGACAATAATGAGAGGAAGTAAAAGTCTTAGTAGGACTAGACAAATATAGTTGAAAACTAGGTTAAGACTAAAATGGGTTAGTTGGGAGTGCCAAAAAGGGAAGTCCTAGTAAGACTAGGCAAACCTAGTTGGGAACTAGATTAAGATCAAGGTGATAGTTGGTAGCTAAACACTTGGCTGAAGAGAAGTCCTAGTGGGATTAGGCAAACCTAATTGGGAACTAGGTTAAAGCAAGGTGGGTTAGCTGAGAGGTAAACGCATGACAGAAGGAAAGTTCTAGTGGGACCAGACAAACTTAGTTGGGAACTAGGTTAAGACTAAAGCAGTTGGCTATGAGCTAAACACTTGGCACGAGAGAAGTCCTAGTTGGGAATTAGACAAGGAAAAGTCCAAGTTAGTTAAGGGTTGACCAGACACTTAATAAAGAAGTCCAAGTTAGAGGCTGGGCAAAGAACCCTAGACTTGTGTTAAACAAGTTAGACCGCAGGAAATTGATTGGGCAATTGATTGACACTTCATTAATCGATCCGGTGATTGATTGTGAGTTGCTTTTCGCAAACAGAAAGACTAGGAATCGATTAAGTCTTTCCCAATCGTTTGGGAGGCTAAAGCTGCGAGAGCACAAAAGGTGTCAGGTTCAATTGGGCAATCGATTCAGGCATCCCCAATTAATTGGGAAAGGTCCTAATCGATTGAGTCTGGTTTGTCGTGAGGAAACAGTTAGGTGGGGAATCGATTGGACAATCGATTCAGCCCAAGCCAATCGATTGGGCAATAGATTAGGCTATTGTTTCTCGCGAACATAAAGCTTCTGAATCGATTGGGTAATCGATTAGGAGCTCCCAAATCGATTAGTATGGCTCACCAATCGATTAGGATTTTAAAAAGCGTTGTTTTGCGGGTGTACTGTTCGGATGCTGATATGGTAATTGATTGGGAAAAGCTAGATCGATCGAGGGCGTCAGGAAAACCTTAGAAAAGGGGCTTTCACTACAAATTGAAGTTAGAACTCTTCTCTCCGCTATTATCACCATTGCTTGTGAGCTCTTGGAGCAAAGTGCTCCGCTATTGTCGCCATTTCTTGTGAGCTCTTGAAGTAAAGTACTAATGCATTTTAAGCATCTAGAGGTGATTTCAAGCTAGAAGAAAGTAAGATAAGCAAAAGTTTATTGTTATAAATCTTGTAAAATTTCACTTGTATTCGCTTGTTTCTTGTTGTATTTCTTCGTGAGCTTGTACAATGCTTCTCCGCCTTCAAGAAGGAGACATTTATAGTGTATGTGAGTGTGATGAGAGTGGACCCTTGAATTAGTCATCTCAAAGAGGTAGATATCAAGTAAGGAAGAAGGCATTAGCGATTGCTTGAAGTTTTCATTGCAACAAATCATCAACAAAGCAATCGAAGCTAGTCACCCCCTCTCCGCTAACTCTCGACGTGTCTTAACAAGTAGTATCAGAGGAAGACCACTCTTCTTTAGACTAATCGCTGAAGGAGCAAAGAGCTAGAGGAAGAAAAAGAAGTCCAAGGGAAACCCTAATTTCAAGAAGTCAAGGTCAAGAGAGTTTAACTTCAAAATGGAATTTGGCTATGACACTCAGACACCTCCACCATTCGAAATTGATGCTTTGATCTTTGGAAGTCAAAGATCAAAAATTTCTTCATGATGGAGATAAAATAATCGTTTGCTCTAATAGAGGGTTTTGAAGATCCAACCAATAACAAAAAAAACTCCTCAAAAAATACAAATGGACTGAAGAACAAATTAAGATATGTGACGCAAATGATAAAGTAACCAAATTATTAGTTAGTTTATTGCCAAGCTTCATCTTGTGCAAAGTTGAAGAATTTTAAGATGCCAAGGAGCTATGGAACAAGTTAACAAAGCTTCATGAAGATCCATTTTAAACAGAATGCAACGACAAAGGTAATGAGGGAAACTCTTTGTTTCAAATACATGAGGACTCGGAGGTTGAAAGATATTCAACATTTAAAGAAGAAATCAAGAAGCATCCACCTCAAGGATTAAAGGGGAGCATAGATCATTGACTTTGGAACAAGAAGAAACATTATCATCCAAAGTCAATGAATAAGAGTCAAGCATCACATCTACCAGTAACGGTATAAAAATTCAATTTGCAAAAAATAAACATCTTATCATTTGCTTTGAATGTAGAAAGAATGAACATTACAAAAGTAAGTGTCCAAGTTTAGTCAAGAAGAAGACCAAAATGATACCCAGGTGAAGGAGAAGTCAAAAAGGTCGGCCTCATAATACGAAAGGGCAAGGAGCACATTGTACGTTTCTTGTGCAATTAAAAGGGTCATTATCAGAACCAATGTTTAAGGGGAGGAATCTAACCAAGAATAAAGTAGAAAGCTCAAGTCAAGGGGAAGCTTCCACGAACAAGGCTAAGGTACCATTAGTTAATGATATTTTTTTACATTATGATAAAAAGCATGTTAGAAATATTTTTTTATCATTTTAATATTATTTATCATGAAAATAGGAAGCATGATAATTTTAGAAAAAATTATAAAACCTTTCATGTTACGACTACCATACCTAAGATTAGGGAACAATTTAGAACATTTAATAATGGAAAATGATATGCTCAGTGAAAAATCTCAAGAAAAAGCTCAGTGAATGACGTAACACCTTGCATGCAGCGATTCCCAACGGGTTCACCATGCCCCCCAGGGTATAGTTTGATTGGGGGCGACGGTCGGAGGAAGTCGATGGTGTTCGAATGATAATCGGACGTGTGCATACAAAGTGTCACGTCATTCACTGAGCGTTTCATTGAGTTTTTTCACTGAGTGTATCATAGCTCTTTAATAATAGACCTTCAAAAATTAAGGCTAAAAGAAGAAATTGTGGGGACCGGTGCCGTCGATAGAGGGGGGTGAATATCGACTCGTAAAAACCTTCGCATAAATCGTCTTTTGTAGACTTTCGAGATTCGTTTTAATCAAAGAGTTAGTAGCACAGCGAAAAATAAAACAGAAAAATAAAAGACGGCACAACTTAGAATGCACACGGGATTTACTTAGTTCCCAACCCCCCAGGGTCAATACATCCAAGGCCTAGGCACGGGAACGCCCGTCCACTAATGGTCTCTTTTCTGGACTTTCCGGAGGCGGAGAAACCCGTCTTACAGTGCAAGAGTTACAATCACAATGATAGATAAAGATAATTGCAGAATATAAATTCAAACCAAAAGAGTCGAAGACTCGGCCGATCTGGAACTCCGAAGTGCTGCGCACTTCCTCCCGGAGCTTCCTTGGTCGTAGAGCCTCATCGTTAGCACTTTATCGTCAGTCAGAAAGTTTAGAATGATCGTAGAAGTTCTGTCCTGAGTTGAGGGGTCGAAGCCCCTTTTATAGTCTTCATTGGGGCGCCTGTGATGAATGAGGCGCCTCACAAGGCTTGGTCAATGTTTATCTCCCCGCCGAACTCGCAGCAGCAGATAACCCTTCTGACCAGGGCACCCTAGACATACAGGGTGCCTCATTGAACACAGGCGCCTCCTTCAATGAGGTGTCTGGTTCCATTAGGGCGCCTCCTTCAATGGGGGCACCCGTGTGCCTTTTTCCAGCCGCGTTGTTTGGTGTTTGCTTGCTTTGTCTTCACTTTTAGGTACCTGAAAGATACATAAATACAAGGCAAATACACATACAATCTTAATCTTAACGAATTGGTTCTGACTTCGGATTTCCGTGAAACCCTAGGTCGAACCGACGCCTTATGTTCCCTTCCGGGGAACACGCCTTTCACCTACTCCTTTCAGGAGAAGTTTTGCCAACCAGTCCATTCGGTTGGACTTTCACTTAGCCTTCGAGACTCTCGGATCTCGAGATGTCCGACCCTCGACCCATCTCTGTCCTTAGTCATCGCTCAGCTAAGTTGCTCAATCCCTCGGACCAAGACTTCGTGCCCAAACCCTAGGTCATGGATTTCAGTGCCTAACTTCACTCATCAAGACTTTTGCCCAGCTTCACTCACCAGGTCTTAGTGCCCAGCTTCACTCACCAGGTCTTCGGTGCCCAACCCTCGGCCAGGACTTAGTGCCCAACCCTTGGTCAGGTCTTTGGTGCCCAGCCCTCGACCAGGACTTAGTGCTCAATTTCTTGAACCAGGACTTCGTGCCTAGGTTAACTAGGACTTTGATTCACTTTGGTCTAGTTTTCTTGACTACCCTCGCCTTGTTCAATGTATCACTGACCTAAGCATATTGTCAAACATTGAAACACATAGAGGAGAACATCACTGATGCAACTTGCACCAACAATCTCCCCCTTTTTGATGTTTGACAATATCTTAAGTTAGATTGGATGAAAGGGCTAAACCTTGGGATAAAAAAGATTGAACTAAGTTTTGAAAACCCATTTTGATGTTTTGGGGAAAAATTCTAACTTCAGCTCACTCTCCCCCCTTTTAAAAAAACATTTTGATTTCATTTGATTCTTTGGTAAGAGAAATTTTTTTTTAACTTCAGCGCACTCTCCCCCTTTGTCATACATCAAAAATCAAAACATTTGCACCAACAATGAACACATTTTTTCTTTTGAAAGTACTTAGTATAACTTTTGAAAGCATAGCAAAAAGCTAGTTAAAAAACTAAGTACTTAAATTTCACCCCAAAAAAATTCCACTTTGAAAAGTATTGTGCAATTCTGAAAATATTTTGTATTTGTAGGAAAATGTTTGAACTTTGGAAAGATTCTTGCCTTAGAAAAACTTTCATTTAGAAAAGATTTTTCAAAAGATTACACTCATAAAAAGATTTTTTACTTAACAAATACTTTGAAAAATGTTGTGAAAATAATCTTGCAAGATATTTTACACTTAACACATTTGCACTTTGAAAAAGATTAAAAAAATTGTTCGCATGTTAGTATTTGAAAAATATCTGTATTTTTGAAAAATATGTACTTTTGAAAAATATATTGACTTTTTGAAATATGCAAGTATTTTTTGAAAAATATATTGAACTTTGAAAAGTGTAAGTACTTTTGAGAAATATTATGAACTTTTTGAAAAAATATTATGAACTTTGAAAAATGTAAGTACTTTTTGAGAAAACATTATGAATTTTGAAAAATGTAAGTACTTTTGAGAAATATTATGAACTTTGAAAAATGTAAGTACTTTTGAGAAATAATATTATGCAATTTTTGATAAAATATTTAAAAACATAATATTTTACTTGACTTGGTTTCCTTTCTAGTCTAACACAATCCTAGGAAACCTTGTTAACTACAAGGACATTTCCCTAAGTGTCCTGAAAATTCTCCAAACTCAAGTAAATATTGTTTTCAAAGGAATTCTATAAGCAACAAAAAAGAATTATCTAGTAAACGTGTTGACCACAAGCGATCTTCCTCTGAGTCTTAAGATTTGGTCTAGACCAAAAGAATTATCTAGTAATTTAAAAAAATAATTGCCAAAAGCAATTTTCTTAAAAACACTTGTCAGAAGGTTTTCATTTGACTTAGACTCCCCCTAAGTTTGACACATCCTAGGACTTCTTGTAAATCATGAAGTAGACTTTCCTT
This sequence comes from Boesenbergia rotunda, assembly GCA_024364735.1. Lineage (NCBI taxonomy): Eukaryota > Viridiplantae > Streptophyta > Magnoliopsida > Zingiberales > Zingiberaceae > Boesenbergia > Boesenbergia rotunda. Next base: position 99,698 of record JAGFNQ010001328.1, on the reverse strand, counting down.
TGTGTCTTTAGGGTTTATCAAGATCAAAAGGAAAATAAACATAATTTTTAGAGTGCATTTTGAAATATTGATGAGTATTTGAAAGACATATTTTGAAATGAAGGCAATTTGTCAGGCATAGTTTTCGAAAAATATTTTGACATGATAGTGATTTGTAAGGCACAGTTTTTAAAAAAAATCACAAAAAAATACTCCCCTTGTATCCAACACCGTTTGACTCTATCTAAGTGTCTTAATGGACTTTAGTGTTGACCTAAGAGGCTTGTGTCTAATCGTGTAGGTCAAACAATTTTCAAAAAGATATAATTTTGAAAATGTATAATATTTAAGCACTCAACCAAGCATGAATTCCATAAAAAAATTATTATGTTAAAATACTATTTTGAAAATATATTTTTAGAAAAATATTCTAAGTATTTTGGAAAACAATTTTTGAAAAGCATTTTCAATTTATTAGTCATTAACATCTCACCCATTTTAGATGTCTCAGTACAAGCAAGCAAGGTTGCCTTATGGGTGTAATGTGAGATACTTGAATAATTTTTCTTAATTCATTGTTAAATCTAAGTGTTAATCAAAACTTGTGTTAGATTCAAATTTCTCAAGTAGTAAATTGAATTTGAGTTTCGATAATTGCCTTCCAGGTCTTGGCGAGGCATAGAAACCTTCTTTGGCCGTAGCCTTATTGGAGCAACAACCCTTTCCTTGACAAAGCCTTTTACCGAAAATTTATTTTCAAATTACTTCTTGAAAAATTTTGGTCTAACTAGCTTAGGTTTTGGATCGGTAGCTTCGGCTAGTTCCACCAGACTAAACAGACCAAGTAGGGTACGCCTTACCTTACTTGACCTTATTAGAACGGCTTCCCTAACGTACCAATAATGATTGCACTAAAAATGCCATCTTCATTGTGATGAATATATGATCAAGGTTGAGCATGTAGGATTGTCTACGGTCGACTAGAGGGTGGTGAATAACCTGAAAAGAAAAACCAAGCTCTTTTGCTTTCATGCTTAGCAAAGACACAATTAATTATCACAAATAATAATAAGCACAAAGGAAATAAGAGGCACAAGAATTAACTTTGTTTGCAACCTGGCTGGTTGCTAATCCAAGACATCGAAGGCTCCACTATCAAACTTCTTTGAGGAAGGCAAAGTGCCCCCGGGGCTATGGTGCAGTGGTAGGGTAACTAGTTGTTAACCCAGGCATCCGCAGTTCGATCCCTAGCTACGACGCATTTTGCAGGAATTTTTCCTCCAAATGGGGCGCGAACCCTGGAACGCTGGGCTTCTAGACTGCCCACCGTGAGCGCTTCCCAATTTACCCTGGTGATCGGTGGGAAACTTTCGTGGGGTCGGGCCAGTCACCCCAGGTTCAATTTGTCTGCTATCTGGTTCATCATTTTTTTTTGAGGAAGGCAGAGTAATCTCTTACAAGAAAGTTAAAGTACAGAAGATCAGAGCTAATAAGGAAATGATTGCAAGTGTGTTGTTCTTTCTAAGCTCAAGGGGTCTATCTATAGCCCCTGGATAAACTTATCCGTTGTTGATATGACACATCTCGTGTGCCTGTGTTCAATGGTGGCGCCTGAGTTTCAGTCAAAGTTGATCACTTCGCAATGGTTGGAAATCTGATAAAACTTTAACTCGGGCGCTCGAACTTTGGGTGCCTGTGTTAATACGAGTGCCTCCATCTCCGGGCACCCATGTTAACATGGGCGCCCCCATTCCTGGGTGCCAAAAATAGCTCCGGGAGCCCTGGATGGGTGGAGTCTAGTCAACCCTCGGTTGACTTGTCTTCTATTACTTTTAGGTGATTCTCCGTCTGTCCGGAGTTGAGCTTACCCGAATCCAAACTTCGACCTTCTTCTCAAATGGGCTTCATCCCCGGCTTCTCATTGCTTAAACGTCATGTATGTCCTTCTCGTCCACCGTGTACTCTTCCACAGTCATTTCATCCTTCGGATGCATCGAGCATGTCGGATTCTCTCTCATGCAATTCTTCTCGTCTGCTACGTCTTCCGCTCGACTTTTGGTGCTCTTAAGCTCTTGCATACTTAGACACAAGGCATCAAACTAACAATACCTAACTTGACTCAGTTGACCACGTCAAAACTGTTGGAGAAAATGCTCCTTTTTCCAGAGAGTTAACAAAAATAAATTGAAATTAAACAAATTTTAACTTATCTGTTGAGTGACTTGAGAAGCCCTTTTTGTGCAGGGTGCAGTCTCCCGAGCTGGAATTACCGACTCGGACGTCTCGAAATGGTCTTCCTGAGCTGTCCCGAGTTGGAATTCCCGAGCAATCTCCCGACCACCACCCAGGATCTCCCAAGCAAAATCTCCCGAGTCAGGCGTCTACCGAACCGGTCTGCCTGAACTGGAATTAGAGAGTTGCTGAGGCCTGCGTAACGTAGTTTCCTTGAACATATTTGTCCCCCTCTAACGGTGCTTCGAGGCTCCGATGGATGTCTGTCTCTCAGAATACAACAGCGGAACCATGGGCACAACGAAGCACTCGTTGCTCGTGGCGAACTGAGGAAGTACCCGAACGTTATCAAGGGAGGTCGGGAAGGTTGGGAACGAGGTGGAAGACAATCTTTTCCTATTTCTTTCTTTTGCTCTCGATCACAGCCTCTTTACTGTTAATAACCGGCCAGATGGGGGTTACTGATTTTGCATTAATCAATAGTTAATGCATTAGTTATACTTGAGCAAAAAATTTGGCAAAACATTGGTTGATCCTCTTGGACAAATTTTGCCCCGAACGGTCAGACATTTGACGCACATAAGTCATACACGCACACGAGTTTATTTACTTAGCTCAATACAAATCCAGACCCTGGATTTGCACCCCCCCCTGCGCACCCACGCATGAGAGAGAGTCTCTTCCCTTACATTTGTTCACAACTAACATGCTTGTGAAACAATATAAACCAACAATTATGCCTTAAAACTCCCAATGTGGGACTAAAGTCTCATTCACAATGGAGTCTCTTTATTTTCCACCTCCCTTTCCATTCACTAGAAACTCCCAATGTGGGACTAAAGTTTCATTCACAATGGAGCATCTTTCTTCCCTTTCCATTCACATTATATCCAACAAAAACTATCCTGAGGTACTTATAATCTCCCCATTTTTGATGGTATCAACTCGAGTTAAGGTAGGAAAAACATAAATAAGAAAATAAAAATAAGTAATAATAATCTTGCAATTAAGTATAGAAAAATATTGTAATAATTCCTCCTCTTAAATTAATCTTTATTTTTTCCTTCTTTGATCACATAAAAAAATAGTTAAGGGAAAAAACTAAAGTTAAAAAAAATTGAAAACAATTCTTTAAAATAAGTTGATATTTTTCTGAATTTGTAAAATTCAATCAAGAGTTACTAAAAAATTTTTTGCAAAAAAAAATCTATTTTTGAAAAACTTTAAACGGAAAAACTTGGTTTTTTTGGAAAAAAAATCATGAAAAATTATCTTTTTATCCGAAATTTCTTAAATTTTTTGAGAATACGTCAAAATATCAGATTTGGTAACAAAATTTTTCAAGATAATTTTTTTTTGTTGAGTATTTAAAAATATTTTTTTAACAGATGCATAAGATTTGGAAAATAAATTTTGACTTAAAAAATCTTGATAATTTTTTAAATAAGTCAAAATCAAACGGCTAACTTATAAAAAATTTAGTTGTTCGAAAATTATCTTTAAAGTATTTTTAAATTAAAAATTCAACTTTTGATCAAAAATTCATTTAACAAATATAAAATTCTCAAAAATTTTTTATGAATAGATATAAATGGAGTCTATCACAGAAAAATTTAAACATAAATTTACTAAAAGAATAACTTTAAACAAAATTTCCAACATGAGATAAAAAAGATATTAATTTATAGCATGCTTAAAAATAATAACTAACAATTCAACACCGATTTAGGAACCCAAAATAAATTTCTATCAATGGGATTAATAACATACCTCACTTACCGTATCGGATTCGTAATCTGATGCTCCCCGTTCATCGATGCTCTCGATGCTCATCTCGAATGAGTTTTCATTGTCTTTTGTCCGGTGGCTTGTCATTAGTTTAATATCGGTATATTTTTCAAGTTTGGATTCCGAAGAAGATGATTCACTCCAAGTCGCCTTTAGGTTCTTGTGCTTACTTTGACTCAGTTTCTTTTCCTTATCTTTATTTTTCAATTTAGGACAGTTGTCCTTAATGTTGCCTTCTTCTTGACAATTGTAGCACCAAACATTTCTTTTTCTTTGAAGCAGTTTCTTTGCTAGTCTCTTATTAAATTTGTTAGTATTATACAACATTGAATATTTTCTTACCATGTACGTTTTTCGTCCTCGTCGAGCGATGTGTCTAAATCCGATTCATCTTTTTGAGCTTTCAACACTAGGTTCTTGCTAGAATATTCTTTTTCATTCCTCAATCCTACACATTGAGTTTCATATAATTCCAAGATAGAAAATAAATTTTCTAAGATACTTACCTCAAAATCTTTAGAGATGTAATAAGAGTCGATGATATTAGATCGTGTACGTCTTGCTAGAGGGGGGGTGAATAGCAACTTTCGATTCTCTACCTATGATGTTAGCGTGCGCAAGAGGAAACAATAGCAATAAAAACAAACAAACGCTAGCACGTTACTGTTTATGTGGTTCGGAGATGATGCTCTTACTCTACGGCAGTCCGTAAGGTGGACGATCCCTTGATTCTTCGGTGGATCACTCATCAGATGCCCTCCGGCAAGCTCGAGTAGCTCCTTGTTGGTGGAGAAACCTCGCCACAAACTCGGACACACTTCTGAGCACCAAAGACTACTAACAAGCCCTAACCAAGCTTGTTTCGTCAACCCTTTCCCAGCCAACCCGAGCTCCTTTAAATAGAGCTCATGACTTGAATGAGCCGCTACTAGTCGACTGCCCCCCTAGGCAGTCGACTGCCCCCACTCAAACTCGACCGTTGCAGCTCAACGTTTGAATTCTGGCTGCTACTAGTGGACTGCCCCCACAGCAGTCGACTGATCTTTCTGTGGGGTTTACCAGTCGACTGCTAGAACACCAGTCGACTGCCCTACCTAGGTTTCCTTCCCGAGTACAATTCCCTCAGCACTTGACCCCTAGGATTTCCCCAAGTATATTCCCTCAGCACTCGTACCCTCACGACTCAGCTGACTCTTCACCAGCAGCCTCGACTGTTGCCTTCGCGCCGTCTTCATCCTTGGCTCCCGTCCCTCAGATGTGCACACAAGCCTCCAGCTTGCCTCCATGTCATCCTTCATGCATGCCTCGAAGTCTGCGCGCCTCGGCTCATCGTCCCTGCTATGCATGGTCCCTTGGGTGCACACAAGCCCACGACTTGCCTCCATGCCACCCTTCACCGTACCTGAAACCGTCCAGCTAAGTCAATATGTGTAACCTGCAAACCTGCACACTCACATACACATATCAAATCACAAGGTAAACCTAACTTAAACCCTTTGCCCAAACATCAAAATACATGGTCACTCCGGACCATAGATTGTCCCAATAATCTCCCCCTTTTTGATGTTTAACAATACTTTTAAGTTAGGAAAAACAAATAGCAAATAAAATGCTAATAACCATTTGGACTTACATTGCCAAGACTCCATATTGGCTTACACTGCCAATGCATATACAATGAAATTATGCATGGATCCTATCCCAAGGCATCCCCACTGTTGATGCAGTCTGGCCCTAATTGTTGTTTTGATATTGACACCGATTTAAGTTTAGGTGGATGATTATTGATTATGATTAAGTCCTGATCGGGGATCAGGCATGGTATGGAAAATCCTAACCTGGAGGGTTAGGTGTTGAAAATCCTAGTCTGGAGGGCTAGGTGCTGGAAAATCCTAACCTGGAGGGTTAGGTGTTGAAAAGTCCTAGCTTGGAGGGCTAGGTGTTGGAAAAGTCCTAATTCGGAAAGGTTGGGTGAAAAGTCCTAGCTTGGAGGGCTAGGTGAAAAGTCCTAACTTGGAGGGTTAGGTGCAAATTCCCATCTTGGAGAATTAGGTGAAAAGTCCTGGCTTGGAGGGTCAGGTGCCTAGCTTGGAGGGCTAGGTTGGATGGAGTTCTAACTCGGAAGGGTTGGGTGAAAAGTCCTAACTTGGAGGGGTAGGTGAAAAGTCCTAACTTGGAGGGTTAGGTGCAAATTCCCAACTTGGAGAGTTAGATGGAAAATCCTTAGCTTGGAGGGCTAAGGTGGATGGAAACTTAGCTTGGAGGGCTGAGTTTGAGTCCCTGGATTGGTCTGGTGATCGATCAAGGATTCTGGCACGCTGCTCCTTCATGGATCGGTCTGGTGATCGATCCAGCGATGACTGATCGGTCGGGTGACCGATCAGGGAGCACACAGTGAGGTTGGGAACCTACTGTGCTGCTCCTGATCGATCTGGTGACCGATCAAGGAGTATGCGTTTCACCCATTGACTGGCTCCTGATCGGTCTGGTGACCGATCAGAGAGCGAGCAGTGAGGTTGAGTTCCCCTGCTGAACTGCTCCTGATCGGTCGGGTGACCGATCAGGATCACTGTGCAGATCGTTCCGGAGAACGATCCAGCATCGCAGGTTCCTCACTATGATCGATCAGGCTCTAGCCTGATCGGTCTGGTCATGATCTGATCGGTCTGGTGACCGATCAGGAGGCTGCCTGATCGGTCTGATGACCGATCAGGAGGTCTGGACTGCGAAGCTCAGAAATCGCCCAAGAAAGGGGTGGATCGTTCGAGTGATCGATCCACAACCTGGGATCGGTCCGGTGATCGATCCAGGAGAAGTCACAAAGAAATCGCAATTTCTGATTGAGCGTTGGGGACCGATCAGGCGATAGCCTGATCAGTCTGGACCTAGCCTGATCGGTCTGGTGACCGATCAGGAGTCTCTCTGATTGGTCGGGTGACCGATCACTTTAATTCAAATTGCACTGTCAGACGCTCTGATCGCGTCTGACCGTATCCGATTCGCTGATGGTTGCCTCTGATACTTGATTTACTGTGTGATATACTGCTCTAATATTCAGACTAAGCTGCAGGTGACAGGGGAGGATTCAAACACTCAAGGAGAAGTCAAAGGGGGCTTTCCTTAGAGCAGGTTTGTCCATTTCTCCACTCAGGTTGCAACGGCTGGAGCTGCAGGACTGAAGCCGCTGACTGAAGCTTGGCTGAGGGAGCTCAGGAAGTTCAGTAAGGGTTCAGTGTAGCTGGCGTTGGCAGCGAGGCAGCTGGAGGCTGCTGGAGATGAGGTCACTTGATGCTTGGCGGAGAAACAAAAAGGAACGGGAGACAGCTTGGTGGAAGCAGAGAAATAGAGAAACATTCGAAAGCTTACAGCTAGTGTTCTTGAGTTCCTATGCCTTGAGTTCTCCACATCAAGCTTGCTGAGTTCTTGAAGTTTCCATCATTCTGAGCAAGCTATCGAGAAGCAATCATCCATTACTCGAGCACTTGAAGGAGAGAACGAGAGGCTTGGAGTCCGACAGTGGGAAGACACGAAGAAGGGTTCTTGCGTGAGATCGCCACTGGGTGGAGCTCAGGGAAGCTTGCTGCGTTCTTCCCTTTGCTGGGTGTTTGAGTAAGATCTTTCTTGTTGTTTCATTGAGCTTAAACATTAATCTGATTGAAATGCTGTGGAGAGGTTTCTCTACCGAGAAGGAGGTTGCTTTATATCCGGTGATCACCGGGGCTTGATCTACCGACGATCAAGGGATCGCCCACCTTAAGGGCACACCAAGGAGAAGGGGCAAGTT